>JABFPN010005760.1:0-12577 GCA_022817305.1 Leptoteleia sp. ZL-2020
TTACTGTTTTTAACTGTATTTGAGCCACATGTCCGTCTTTTAATAAAAATTACTGTTCTTTAAAAGCAAATACACTAGTTTTAAATGTCATATTTATAGATAAAACCGAAAATTTTCCTGTTAAAAACGGTAATTTTTATCAAAAGGGACATGTGGCTCAAATACAGTTAAAAACAGTAATTTTTTCTGTTATATTTTTCTCAGTGTATATATTTCCTTATATGGAAATCAATTATTGCCATATATCGACGATATATGGCCATGTATGAACTAAGGAATTTTTTCATTTTTACTACGGGATGTTTTACATTTTATTACAACTTTTGTCTCGGTGTATACATGGGGCAGAAGATGAAACGAATAAACGTGGATAGAACGTTGAAATCACGCAAGATAAGTTTTTATTATGGACGGCAAAGCAAACGTCCAAACTGGGTGCGATAGCGCACAGATAATTGACACCGGTAGATACCACGATTACGACGATTCCATTATTACAGAAACTCCCAAAGGTGTCTGGTTGCAATAAATGTTTGTCATGCAGGAGACCAGTTTCGAAACTCTAATAAATTATCAATGATGATTATTCAAACGGAAGCCGTGCGTCCCGAATGGAAATTTTATTACGACAATTTGTCTTTCCCTTATTACATACACATTAAAAAAGTTTCTGCGTCATATTTTAGAAGCGTAAAATATACCGCGTAAAAAAAAGTTGGCATAAATTTTCATTTTATAAGTGCGTCAGTCTATTTTTTCGTTGGAAGGAACCTCGGCAAGAGTGTCATTGATGCATTTATGCGGGGAATTATTAATGATGGGCATCTCGAGTTCGCGAAAACCTACCGCGGTATCTTATTAAGTTTCTCATTTTTATAAATGCCATTAAGCGCCCGGCACGGCAAGAAGCAAAACTTATAGATCTAATAAATAATTGTCGCGCATTTCAATCTGTTAATTTTTATTCCAACTGCACGAATGGTGGGGAACTTGTTTGCACATATTGTATAGTAAGTATAAAACATATACAATGCATATATGGTCCGTACATGTTTTAACAATTTCATGTAAGAAAATAAAAAAAATTAATATATGGACATATATATTTCCTTATATGAAATTGAAATTGTTAAAACATACATAAACTATATATGGATCACACATGTTTCATTTTTCATTTTTACTAAGATATATTCATCATATATTCTTAATTCATATATGAATTAGGAAAGTTCCATGCCAGACTTCTACTTGGTAATGTCCATATAAGTTTCATTTTTAGTAAGGATATATTTATTTTAACCAAATCCACACTGCTGTTAAAAGCTGCAGAATTGCACAATCTTTTTCAGAAGGATCAAATAAAGTATCCAAATTGCAATGCTATTATAGAATGAGAAATCTAATAGCATTTAGGTATTGTTGTATATTATCAATTGGATACGGGCGTCTTTATTCGTCCAGGCGTGAATATCAATGCACGATGTGAAATATGACGTTTTCATTAAAACTTACCGAAGCGTTATTTAAACTCAACCGAATGCTGTAAAATATTGTTGGGACTCAGTTCCACGAAAGTGGCGGAAAGGCTGTTGAGATTAACGTTTTCTTTCACGATGACTGACGCGAGCTCCGCTTGCATACTTTGCGCCCAAAAAGTAACTTCGTTTTTGCATTCAATTTATTCCTTGTTCCTTTAATTTGCACGGGAATTACTGCGAGCCTTTTCAAATTCAAATTTGCGCGAAACCACATTAATATCCATTATTTTTCTTTCCCCGATTGTCACGAAATCATGTTCAACCATCAAGCGCAGCGAATACTACTAGGGAATTTATTCAAATTTTTCTCACTTCCACTTTTATTCGCGACACGTTTTTTGCCCCTTTACAAGTTTTAAATAAATGAACTACGAACTGCGATAAGACAATAAAACAAACGACAAAAGTTCGATTCTCGCATTCTATATAAGAAATTGTTTCGGAGTTGAAAAAGTTGCAAAAAAAAATTCTCATCAAAAGACTTTCCCGCTCGAAACATCTCAGTTTTGGGTTATTCAATTTCTTTTCGTGTTTAAAACAACATTAGCGCTTTGCAAATAAGAGAAAGTATGTAATAAAAATTACTGACATTGTTGGTAAACTCGTCATATACTTGCAAAAATGGAAAAATTACTACCGTAGGTAGCAGGTAGGTTTTCTTAATTCATATATGATACTATATTTAAAAGGTTTGAGCAAAAAAAAGAAAAGAAAAATAAATACTGTTAGGAGTGTACAAATAATTTGACGATAGGGTCCTCAAGGAAATAAACATAAACAGTAAAAATCGTTTATTCCAACGAAAGCTTGTAAACTTGAATACTTTGATAATTACTCAAAACTAATTACTTTTATTTTAATTTTCAGTGCAAGGTATAAAAGAAATAATATTAAAGTGTAAACAATTAATATAATGTATAGAAAAAGAATGCTATAATACATAGAATTAGGTAAATTTTCTTTTATCTTTTACGCTCTATTTACATTCATTAAAAGCGGTATTAATTATAATTATTATACACTGAGCGAAAAGTTTTTGGCAAAGTAGTTAAAAAGCTGATACCGAGGCAAATTAAAGCAGAAGTTTTACTTCTGATATTAAGCATATAGTTGAATTTAATTACAGTTATAATTCTGACTTATTTAAAGGGTAGAAATAAGTATTTGCCTTTTTTTTTACACAAAATTGACTTCTCATCGATAAACGATGTGACATTACTTGTTGACTTATTCTTACTTTAAGTGTAAGCTTTTTTAAAATATTCGATCAATAATGCTTCTAATTTCGCGTTTTTGTACAATTTCGATCTTCTTTGCTCTTTGTCTTTGACATCAAGTTCATCATCATTAAATTTTTTAAATCACTCATGACAACTTTTTTTACTTAAACCAGCATCACCTTATTATTGGTAAAATATAAAATGGTATTTTTCTAAACCCTCTAAATTCGAACGTAAAAAGAAAAATAAATAGTAACTTTCTTTATTCGGTTGAGAATGCAGAATCAGCACTTTTAATTTAACATTCTGTCGCGCAACAGGGTCGAATATATAAAGAATATTACCCCTACAAAAACATCTTACATCCATCTGAATTTTAATTTCGTTGAAATTTAATGTTAATTAAAAAAATTCCATTAAATTATTTCCAATTTATTGTGTTTCTGCTGCACTATAATAAATATCAAGCATTCTTTTATTTTTATGAATAATTACTTTAGCTAAACTATTTTGTACAATTTAAATAAAATGTTGGAAAAAAAGACCATTAAACTGAATCTAAAGGAGGGAAAAGTTTTTGACTTTTATCCGCGCACGTTCGTACCAACCTAGAAATCAAAATTCCGCTTTCAACTTTATTCGGCGCGCATAATTTTGCATTCACATTGCATATTATAAGATAATTTGTTACACTGAAAGGTAATGAATGGAAATGAAATTTTTAAACGCTCGGTTATACTTCAGCATAGGTTTAAGTTTTAATGCAGCCGAAGCTGAATAAGCAATGTAGAAACTGAGGGCGCGCTGTTTCCCACTAACTCACGCTGTATGGCAACATTTCGACTGGCTTTGCCGAGTGCTTAAAGGGAGTTGTTCCCGGGACCGCTTTACTTGCCGTATCTATTCTCTTTCGAATGCGCTGTCAAATCAGGTGAGACCTCCCGGCGAATTTGTATTAACGCGCTCGAATCTTTCGCTCTTTGGACATTTCAGACGGCAAGATTAATAGCTTAAAATCGGATGTGGGTGAAAAAGCCACTCGCTCTTTTCCGCAAGGACGTGAACACAAATAGAAAGCATCGGTGACGTACTTCAATCCTCTTCGTCAAGGGGACTTTTATTTTTCCTCCACAATTCTCAATATTTCTTCGCTTTTTTCGCCTATATAGTTTATCACTTTTGTGGTGAGCTTAATTTATCCAAAAATCAATTCAAAATTCATAACGTCTTCTGATATAATGTACGTTTTTGTGTTTTAATATTTTCAATTATAAAATTGTTATATTTTACAGTCGAATTAATTACTACACGGAAAAAAAAAGTATTCCCTTTGGTAGATAAATGAGTTTATCTAGCCATTTTTAAATAATTTAGTAAGAATTTATTCTATTTGCAGAAAGACGTAGATATTAAATCGACTAAAATGAATATTTAAAAGTTACGTAAACTGTATGGCTGATTCAGCCATACAATTATCTAAGAGGATTGCACTGTGTTTTGGATTAGATAAATTTGTATGGCTGATTCAGCCATACAGTCTATGTAATTCAAGAAACTCGCTAGGTTAGATTTCCTAAATTCGACTCACATAAATTTCTTTGGCTACGATAATTATAATTTCTAATTATCTTAATAATGGCCAAATAATATATCTAACTTACATAGAAATTTGAAGTGATTCAAATTGCAAATATAATTTAATAATTGGAGAAAAATAAAATTTTAGTTCATCCACCTGCAGCTTTTTTTTTTTGGGGGGGGGGATTATAGTTTTCGCCTGCATTAAATAAATATTTACAACCGTATTCGATATTGAAATTTCATTCATTCGTGACATTTATAACAAAATTGTTCATACGGTAGACCCGAGAGTCCTTTACATAATTCGCCATTCATTATGAAAAGCTAGTGGGATTGACCAAGTGCGTATTGCACGACACGTGAAAGCACGTCCGACTATGAAGCTCGCGCAGATCGTAGATCTGGCGACAACAGAGTTACGGCGGTCTGAAAAGGCTCGTCCTCTGTTATTAGCCACCACTACGTGGATCGTTAGAGCATTGCAGCCTTCGAGATCTTCGTTTGTACGTTACATCGCCGTGCCCTTTATACGTGGAAAATTACCAAAATGTAATTTTATACATCCTTTTCTAATAATAATAATAATTTTAATCGTACACCGAGAAAAATAAATAGCATATTTAGCAATAAATCCTGGAATACTGAACCTATACGTTCTTTTTGGGAATTTTTTCTATACACATTGTATAGTATTCTATGTTCATAGAACTGTATGCATTACATATACTTAGTTTTTCTATAAATTATTACAGTTACACCTACAGAGTACATATAGGTTCAATACCCCAGAATTTATTGATAAATATACTATTTCATTTTTCTCAGTGTAGTTTATCATCAGAAATTGTATTGCATTAAGGGGGAGTGGCAATTTTGACTTAAAAAATATATCCAATATTTTTTGTGCTTAATCAATACTCAATTTAAATTTTGATATAATATATATAATGCTCATATATTTAAATCTAGTAATTTCCTTATATGGAAATCGATTGTTGCCATATATTAAGGAAAAACATATATGTCCATATATAACTTTCTTATTTCCTCATATGAAATTGTTAAAACATGTGGACCATATATGGTCTTTTTTAATGTTGAAAAAATGTTCGAAGTAACCCATGTAATGCAATAATTTATAAATGGGACATATATGTTTGCCATATATGCCGCATGTATGTTGATTTTGACATGGTATAACATATATGTTACATATTTGGAGACTTGCCTGCAGTATATATTAAATTAAAATATTGAAAAATGATAGATGAAAAATGTGAAATTGGTCTTTGCAATTTCTCAACGATGGCACTTGATAAGGATCGTAAATATTTGTCCCATCCTCGAATTTACCTTTAAACATAAAATTGCTTTCAGATTGGCTTCCAAATTTGCCACGCACCCTCGAAACACACCATTAAATTAATCATTTTTACCCCCAAAAAAATATCACTGTTTATTTTAAAAGCTTCTTTTTATCAAAGCAAACTTTATCCCCATTTTGTTATACAGTATAATACATTTGTTCCCATATTTTTCTCAGCGTTTCTATTGTCTGTGTAAATCTATTTTTTAGATGATTAATGTGTGCGGAATGAAAGTATTCCGACGCAATAGTATCGGATCCAATCTGTAAGACGTAAGCCGATTGTTGAATCAATGCAAAGGCAAACCATTTCGTGGTCACGGCGCGCAACTATTATGTCAGACTGAGCAGCTTAAGGCTTGTACTTGCCACAGAGCATTGCCAACTACATGTCCTGAATGTATTCAGAATCCTAAGTTGAATCAATCTAAATTTTGCAGTACTTTCAATTAATTAATGTCATTGGTCAATATTTGTTTATCCAGTTGTAAAGTTATATTGCAAGGATGAAAAAGCCAATAATTATTATAAAAGCGTATAAAAAACATTAATTTTATGGATATATATATATATACATATATATGTTTTATTTTCACTGGGATATAATTTCAAAAATCACATTTTTTTGTAATCACAGAAACGCGGAGAATTATAACTTTTTATTCCCTTTCGTTTACGTGCATTTTTCATATAAAACCGAAAAAAAAAGAAGAATTTTTATCCTTTCTGTTTACATTCATTTGCATATGTCATGCAAATTTCCGAATGTAAATAAACAATGCTCGTTTACGATTCATCGTTGAAAAAATTTTTCGGCGCGGTCGTATTAATAAATAGTCGCGGAAAAGAGTGAAAAGGAAGGGGGGGGGGATGAGAAAAAAGTGGAATGATGAAATGCGACTGCATAAAGTTAATAGT
Organism: Leptoteleia sp. ZL-2020; assembly: GCA_022817305.1. NCBI lineage: Eukaryota > Metazoa > Arthropoda > Insecta > Hymenoptera > Scelionidae > Leptoteleia > Leptoteleia sp. ZL-2020. The sequence goes on from JABFPN010005760.1 coordinate 6,627, forward strand.
TATAGCGCAATGTATCGGAAGGTAACAATAAATAGCGGAGCCCCTTTTTTGAGCATGACGAGTTTAATAATTATTTTTCGATATTTGTTTGCACGTGCGATTGTCAGGGCTAAAATATGACGTAACAAATTTCCGGGCACTTGCACTCGTTCCGTAAATCACGCGCATACTCCCCCCCCCCTCGCCCCGTCCCGCGCCGAGGTACAAAACACACATTTTATTCGGCGAGATCGATTCCGATACGCCTACTTTCTGCAATGAATATGAACGATGCCAAGGCGAAGTGCGCCGATAGTGAGATACGGCTGGAAGGGAAGAATAAGAAAACGCGGCCCGATGTCATATTTCCTCGATATCTGTCGGACGCTTAATCATTAATAATGGACGCGGCAGTGCGATCTGTCTTCATTATCCGCGACAACTGAAGGGTGTAATTATTTTATAACGTAATGCGATCGCAAATATTTCGTTAACTCCTTTTAACACGCCGCCAAAATGAAACGGAAGAATGAAAGCTTGTCCAACTCTAGTAAAAGTGAAACATATATGACCAATATATGGTTCACCAGTGTTTTAACAATAACATATAAGGAAATACAGTATTCACATATGAACATTTGTGATTTTCTTAATTCAAAATTCATATGTGGATATTTATTTTTTCAACCATATACAGTTGATACATGGTAATAGTTGATTTTTATATAAAGAAATTATTGAAAGCATATATGGATAGAATATTATATCAATTATTGTAATATATTGAAATTGTTAAAACATATACGGACCATATACCTTTCACTTTTCCTAGTGAATGTTGACGGCGCAAGTTCAACAAGTTCAAATTATGCTTGTCACGTTGTATGATAAATCTGACCTAAAGGCAAAATAATTTTGGCCGCCGTAAAGTGGCAAGTATGCCTCCTCGCAAAGTAACGTGACAATTTTGCAATGAACGACGCCACACTTACGGTAATAATCTTCTTAATACGAGAAATATCACGGTACTGTAGACGCGAGAAAACAACCCTGTTAGTCGTCCAGTACTCTATCCGTGCATGAATAAAATTAGTATTATGCGTGATCATACTTTTATGAATGAATGTTGTATTTTTGCGAAGCGCTCGTAAAAGTAACGACAAGATAAATTTACCCCCGCGTTTTCATTTCCTTCCTCTAAAATGACTCCTGAATTTTAAACAAAAGAAAGCAGTACTTTGGAAAAGTTGAGATAAGCAAGTATAGTTAATTATTCATCAAGCTCCATTGCAATGTTTTGCTATTGTTCATTAGTTCATTACCGTCAAACATCGTCTGTTTTTACTACTTCTTATTACATTTCAATACTCTTACTGTAGTGCTCTTTCTTATTCTGCAATACGGAGAGGAAAATGTAATTGTTACGATAATTAAAATAAGTTAACTGGTTAGAGTAACCGGGGGTTAATTTTTCAGATATGGACATGTTTTCTCTAAATTCATATATATAGACATCCCGGGTAAAAAAAATTATGATTGAATTTTGATCTAAAACTGATCAGCAAAATGAGACCATTTCTGATCATACTTTAATCATGATCAAGTCATGGTTAAGTCACGATCACATCATGATCTGATCATGTTAAGACATGATTTATATTTGTAATTTTCAGCATTCAATCACGTTAAGGTCGCGTTTTCGTCATGCTTTTGTCATGACTGAGTCACGAATGCTGAAAATTACGAATATAAATCATGTCTTAACATGATCAGATCATGATGTGATCGTGACTTAACTATGACTTGATCATGATTAAAGTATGATCAGAAATGGTCTTATTTTACTGATCAGTTTTAGATCAAAAATCAATCATAATTTTTTTTACCCGGGCATGTACGGCCATATATGGTTGATGTATGATAATAATTCTATATATGATATTTATATTTTCTTGTACGAAATTGTTAAAACATACATGAACCATATTTTTAAAGATATGATTTACTAATATACGTTGCATATACTAATATAGATTGCAGATACAACTTATCTACGTATTTTAATTACTAATTAATTAATTATTATCTGTATTCCACGATAAATCATTCCTAGTCGCTTTAACTGGCTTTCTTTTATATTTTTGACTCAGTCTGGTTATAATTTAATTTTGTAATTAAATTTGCAATTAGTCGTTGCTTTCAAAATTTGACAGTAATTCACTTGTATTAACGAGGATTCAATTATTCATCCGCATTATTTCACTTAATTCAATTCCAAGATATAATGGAATTAAACTGAATACGTAATCCGAATAAATTATTTTTTGCCAACAGAAAGAAATTGATTAGCAGGAAAAGTGACTAATATTTGACGTCGCCGAGGAAGCAATAAATTCTCAAGGAACGGGCGCATAAGAGGATGACAAATACGAGGGAAACAAAAATGGTTAATTTAGTGAAATAGGATTAAATAATGGAAGAATGCCCAATAACGAACATAAATCGGATAATTAAAAATGAACGTCGGCAATCAGTACGGCTAAGAATTTGTCGGCCGGCCGTGCAATTATTTGACGTCAAGGAATATTTCGACGAATAACCGAAAGAGAATTAAGGATGAGAGGAGCGGAAATCCGATTGCGAGCAAGAGACACGCGATTAAAAATGCACCGGCACGGGGAACAATATTCGCGAAACAATGCGAGCACGATATATGAATGTGAAGCAGGCATACGTTATACGAATATATTCACGAGAGTCAGAGAGTTCACGCTAGCCCGTCTCTATAGAATAAGGCATTCCATGAAGCTACTTTGTATAATGCAACGACCAAACGTTGCCTAGCAATGAATTCTTACTGGCGAACGACTTGCTATTCAAAATAATGCGCGCCAAACATTTCCATAACATTAGCAGCCGTATAATTGATACACATTTCAATTTACCAGTTTATTGATCTTGCCAATTAGTGTGTCAAATCATTTTTCATTTACCGAGCTCCGGCCATTCGTGTTTCGAAATGACGAGATTTATGCCACTTAAGTAATTGATATGATTCAGTCTGACTTTGTTTCTTTAAAATTTCATTTAATTTTTTTTTCGCATGAAATTGTGATTAAAATTGTCTGATATAAAAGGTCACATTGTGTTAGCAATTTTGTATTGTCATTTGGCGTCGAAGAAGGGAAGACCGAGAATGTTTGCAAAATATATGTAAACAAATGTTACATATGTTTTAATAGTTTTCCATATTGTTAAAACATCTATGAACTATATACGTTTCATTTTTACCACGGAAGTAATGACACTTTTTTTAAAGTACAATGGAGAACGTGGATAAATGTTAACTGCATTATATACACTCGAATTTGCAATAAATTAGTGAAATCTGCTTAAATTAAAATGAAATTTATAATAAATTAAAACAGCGAGAGGCTTTTTTATCGAGTGAAATATAATTGATAATTGTCCATTATCACCTTTAATTGTATTATATAATATATATTTTCTGTAATTGGGATTGCATATTAAATCACTTATTTTATTATGCACGTTCAAAAATAATAATAAACAAAAAAATTATAAGTAGAAAAAAGAAAGAAAAGAAAAAGTGAATAGAGTAAAAAGCACTTTCTGAAAAAGAAGACGTCATTAATTTCATAAGAAAAGAATTGTGCTAATTTAAAAGAAGGTGATAGGAGAAGCGGGGCAGTTGACAATGCGTCCATCATTATTCCTAATTAGTTCTTACAAAAGTTCCCGAATAAACTATGTCACGTGTGTTCAACATAACTTTTTAAAGTTTAATCCGTAATAGAACACACAAATCGTTTATGCTTTTTTTCTACTTTTTTATTAAAAATCAATTGAATTAAAATATGTCGCTCTTATATGCCCCATATATGTAGCATAACTCAACTTATTAAACAATAATATAAAGTTATTAGTTGGGCGTACTAAGAAAATTTTTCTCAGTATGCATATTATTTATAATGTATTGTAAATTGAACATTACGTATTATATACTCAAAATATTATAAATTATAATAAGTTGTAAACTTGTCATAATATTCGTTGAAGGATATATTCTTCCCTGTTAAATATAATAATTTTCATAATTTTATGATTATTAAGCAAGGACTGTACTTAAAATAAAAATTACTAGTGAAATGAAATGCAACGGTACTATTAAATAAATGTTAAATTTTGAAGTAAGTGGAAATGTGTACCTTCTTGTAGTTTGTGCGAACACCATGCATTAACTTCGCAAAACTTTAGCGGTAAAGAAAATTACACGTATTTAACTACGTAAAACTAAAACAATTTAATAACTTGCTCAAAAACTAAACTTTGAACGTATGAATTAAATTAGACAAGGGCATGCATATTAATTATAACGAACATTATATAATTACCATAAAAATAACATCGTTAAAAAAAAAGAAAATTTAAATATCAAGTTCGTCCGCAAAAAGATTGTAGCTAAACACAATTTTCCTATGTGATCATATATGTTACAATAATGGCTACATATATTTGGGACAGATGGCCCATATATAGTCCATATATGTTTTAATAATTTCAATATTTATAAAGTGTATTTAAAATGTGTACACAGTTTAAATAAAAAAAAAATAATAAAAAAAGTAAATAATATTTGACATTCTTTTTTATCTTGTAATTTACAATTCTTATATTTATAAATATTATTAATTGCACTTTGCAATTGCATTATAATTTTGCAAATAACTGTTGATAATAATAATGTATAACATTTACTCAATTACAACATATTACGCATACGTTCCATAATAATTATTACACGTTTAATTGATCGTGTAGAAAAATTTAATTTACCAACATTAATTAAATACGCACAAATGTAACGAACCCCTCTCTATAGTACGTCAACTATTTTAATTAACTATTTATTCGAGTAATAAGCCACGACTTTCATTACGTAATGTTAATATTGTATGGATGGTGACAAATCGATAAATGACCAATTCGTATATTGGCGAAATAGTTTAATTAGCTACTTCCTTTCGGAACAATCATATATAAGTTTCTGGATCGCAGCTGGCCGCTTTTATGGGCGCGACAAGCAGCCTGCCTTAGCTGATGCACGAGGCTAACACTCAAAGTTATCTACTTAGGAATCCCCCGTAATGACGCAGCCACTGCTCTGTTACGAACTTTGAATAAACTCAGCCAAGTTTCATCTTGGTGCACATGAAACAGTTCCCCTAACCCCCCTTCCCCCCTTCTTCTCCTCCCCCCCCCCTTTATTGCCGCAACTAAGTTTACGTTGTGCTCACGAATCATAACCTAAGAAATGTTTCTGGCGATAGCCTATATCCCGCACCTAGTGGCAATTTCGCCACGTCGACAACATGCATTTACACAACGATTAACTCGATTATTAAGAGTCGCGGACCTTCGCTAATTACGATAGATTCCGTATCGATGCATCGCCAAGATTATTAGTCAAAAAACAATAGCAATTTTTACATTATACTCGGAAGAAGGTATGACATATATCCCTAGTAAAAATGAAACGTATGCTTATACACTCAGAAAAAAATCCGGTAATCGCAACTGCATATGCGGAGTTGGATTTGGAGTCAAATGTATAAGCATGTATTCGATACAACTACCCATTTGGTAGTTCAACTCTTGATTAAAAAATTATATTTAGTATTTAGTATTTAAAAAGTTGTCGTATACCTTTTACCCAGAATTCGTTCAGTTTAGCACATGTAGTCCATGCAATTGAATTAATTTAGATTATTATACATTTAATTAATTCAAATGTTGTAGAAAAATATTAATGAACATCCGAATGTTATTCACAATACAAATTTAAGTTTAATTCTAAGATTATCTGTGCTTCATTTGTTTACTTTAATCAATTTCAGTTACAGTCATAGTCACAACTGCCTATCGGGAGTTGACTCCAAAACCAACTCTTA
>JABFPN010005761.1:0-12569 GCA_022817305.1 Leptoteleia sp. ZL-2020
CGAACACAAAAAGGAAGGCCTGAAGTTGTTTCAATTCATATAATAGGTTAGAGTGGTGGTAATGTCAGGAGTCTCATTTTCCTCTCCTACAGCCCCGAAAGTGTGACTCCTCACAGGTTTGACTGTATTGTGATATATCGAACATGTATATCCATATATGACCACATATGGATTAAGAAAAAACATATATGTCCATATATGTTTGATTTTTATTAGTGGCAGTTTTGTGAATGTAGTAATTTTTCATAAAAATTTCTCTCAGTGTAAAACTTCCTTATGTTTCAATAATATTATAATTTTTTATGTTACCTTTATTAATGTTACTAAAATATTCTTCGCAAATACTTTCATTTTATAAAGAACAAGATTTCATTAACAAATTATGGGAAATCCATCTCGTTACTTTCATTTGCAATCATTTGAGTTGACTTTTTTTCCCTCTGCTTTGAACAAACACTTTAACTAACGGTCGATTAAATGAAACGAAGGATATTTTTTAAAGGTAATAACCATGTACATTGTTCGACTTTTTTTTCCTTTTTTAATGCGAAAACGTTCGAATGAAATTAGCGAGGTAAAAGTGGTGGCGCGGGAAAGTGCCGTTTAAAAACGATAGAGAAACACAGATTGAATTATATTATTCATTAACACTTACTCGGCACGACGCAACATAACGCGAAAAGAAATTAAACATTTTTCCCCGTTTCTACAAGTCGCGTTGAATATGCAAACACACCGTTCTATTGATATTCTAATCCATTACCATTGAATAATACAAGAATAACAATTAGTCTTAATGAATAGAACATCACCGAGCGAACAAAAATGTCCGTTCATTAATATTCAATACTAACCGGCGATTCCAGGTTTTTGCCATGAAAAGCGCGTACAAGCGGGGATATTAATTATGCCCGCGAAACGTAGCGAGCAGGCAGGCAGGCAGGCAGGCTTTCATTAGGTTATTAGTTCAAGACCACTAATGAAAACTTCCAACGATCAATATAATATAATCCAAATCGCGCGCGCCAAGGACTTGTCGAAATATTAATTAACAAATTGTGCCATTTGATCGAACTTTATTGTAAAATAGAGACAATGTGTTTGCCGGTTTAATGTGAAAAGTTCTTTGAAAATTATTGTCAGCTCGTGGGTACAATGAACTAAATTAATTTATATTACTTGTATATATATATATTATCACATGGAATTCAATATAATCAGCGAACGGATAATTATTAATACAATCAAACTTGTTAGTGAAAGAAAAAAAAGTTTCAAAAATTCAATTATATTATATTTTTAGCCAAATTATTTTTATTAATTTGTTCCAATGTGGCAAAAATTGCTGAGATTGATCATTGAAAGTTATGTTGAGAAGATAAAAAATTAAAATAATATATTAAATGGTGCTGAAAAATGAAGCGTTTACTATATGTAATATAGAACATAATAAAGGATGTGAAAACAAAACAAAAACAAAGTCAGTTTACATTTTGTATTTTGAGAACCTTTCACTTTTCAGTACCATTCACATATATGTTTCAATAATTTCATTTTCCAATGCCATTATATTTCAAATTATTTCCCTCTCAAATTTAAATGAATTCGTTTTCGTGATATTTTGAACGGAAAATCGTTTTAAATCTAAAACGATTAGTTTCAAATACAAATCATCGTGTTAAAACTTAAATTCATATATTTCGGATATTCAAATTGCAGTGTCAACAATTTTAAACAAATTGAAAGAAAAAATGTTATCTAAAGCGAACAAATAATTTACAATTCATTGTTTATATAATATTTACACTGTCATTATAATTTACATAATTTCTGTAATAATTATTTACATAACCATTGCATAACCTTGCTATGAGCGATTATTTTTAGACACAAAAAATTTTTATTCAAATCCCGTATCCTGCAATTCGCACATTTAAATTGCGAAAATAAATTCGTTAAATGCGCGTCAGAGTGCATTACTTTCGACTGAAATTTCGTATACATTCATTTTAATGGAACTTAAACAATCCCGAAACAAATATCGATAGCCCCTCGAACACGACATTTCCGTAAAATAACCTGTCTTGACGCGGCCAAAAATAAAGAAATAAAAGAAAAAGAAAAACCCCATTGGCGGGATCGGAGCGTTGAAAATTAATTAGAAATTTTGTCCCCGCCGTTTCGGCCAAATTTAAGAATTTTATTTTTAAAATATTTAAACCTTCCCGCGTCAAATTGATCCCGCGCGATTTCACCGTGCGGTCTTTTTAACCGAAAAGCTGATTGCACTCGCTTAACTCGGCTCGATCGCGGCCTCTCAATATGCAAATGTTGTTCTCACAGCGGAGTCCGCTAACGCGGACGCATTAATATTCGCTCGATTGTTATGATTTGGATCTTTTACGCGCGCACAACTCGGCCCATTCAATAACCGTGTTTACCGCGTACGCGGCGCGCGTTACTTCTTAAACGTCGTTATCGCGATTCTAAACGCGGCTTTAATTACAACTCGACACTCATTATTCGCGCCGGCAATTGTTTTAGCCGCGAAACGTATGCTTTTGTATTCATTATCACCGCGCCTTTTTGTCTCTTCATTCGCGCGGGGGCATTTTCAATGCTATTTTTTGTACCCCATTAATTTATTCCACTTCGACTAATGTTATGTTTATTTTAAAAGCCTCGTTTCTTCGAGGTAATTTTATGATAATTAATGACATTCCGGAGGAACTTCCAACTGATTTTAGTGCGTTTTCAATGTTTGATGATTCAACCGCGAACACCACTGAGAAAGAATTGTTTTTTTGTTTTCGGTTAAAAAAATAGTTTCTGGAATAAAAAAAAGGGTACAAAGTGTGAAGCACTTCTTCAAATGTCGCGGGAGGGTTTAAATGTTGTACTATATATGTGTAACTAGTAATAATAACAGAAACATGGGATGGGTAATAAAATAGCCCTGAGTAGCAATTGGGTCTTCTGCCCTAATCTTGACGAGACTTCAAAAATTCCATTTACCACGGAATGTATTTTTGATTTCTTATATTTTATATATTTTATTATTCCTTACATATATGATATATATATATATAAAATATTCTCAATCATTATATTCTATCGGTAAACAAAATTTAGTTAATAATAATTTTGCAGAAATATTAATAAACCCAACATCCAAGTGAGAAAGCCGAGGAATAAAAGGGTCAGATAAAAACTTGAAATTCAATTCGCAACCACCGAGTGGCATTTATTTTTCTTTTCATGGTGAAACTTTTGTGCCTTCGATTGACGGTGATTAGAAATCCGATAATTGGTCAAAATAGTGCGCGCGTCGAAGACGGCCTTTTTTGCTCCGGCATCCTCTCAATTTGTCGTCACAATGAGAGAGCAAGGGGCGCGTGAGGAAAGAGGGAAAAAATGGCGGGAAAAAGTGACTTACAAACGAGACACACCGTGACTGATCGCGCATTATAATAATTTACGAACGAGCCTCGCGAGCAGACGTAGCCGATACACCGACGTGCAACTAATTGCGCCGTAAAAGCGAAAGCCTTAAAATATAATTGCGACAGTCACACCGACGCTGTAAGAAGCCGCGTGGGCATTATAAGAGCACATAATTGGACGCCTTATTGACACCGCCCAAGTAGAAATTTAAATCGGGCTAAAATACGGTCCTGATAGGGAAACCGTATTTTCTGATCAGGAATTGACAAGACACCCGGATCAGGGCCTATAATTGTTTGTAACGCCGGGGATCAATGTGGCCCTGATCGAGCAAACAATATTTTACTGAATAGTGATCAGGGCAAGCTCGAGTCATGATGAGGGCATTACTAGTAAAGTAATTAGGGTTTACCGTATCACGCCCTGATTGCGGCTTTTGAGCATTACCTGATCGGACTGAATTTCGTTTTCCTTTTCAGGACCTTATCATAAATCCGCAGGAGTTCCTGATAGGTTTATCTAGTCAGAACCTGATCAGGGAAGCTTTGGCTAACCTGATCCGGTTATATTTAAGGTTATGTGCACTATTTCTTTAAATTTGAAATAAGAACTACTTTTTCACAATAAACTAAACACAATTAACACAATTAATTGAATACATATAAATTTCAGTCTTTAAATAAGAGGAGGTAATCAGTTGGACTTCCGAACTGCACTGAACTCAAAGATGCCATTAACTTTCTGTAAAGTAAATAAATAGAAAAATAAAATAAAAAGTTAAACAAAAATTAAAAAAATAATAAAAAATTTTTGTATTATAAATAAATTAGTAAATAAATTTTTTAATATTTTTTTAAAACGAAATAATAATTAAAATAAAATGTTATGCTTACGTTAAATCAATGTGAAGCATAATTATTTAAAACAAATATGCAACTGCAGTTGCGTATTTTAGTAATATTTGTAAATTTCACATTAATTACTATTTTTAGTTATTAGGGGTAGCCTGATTTTGTCTCGTTCTGGCCCTAATCGGGCACACCACACAAGGCGAACCTTCTCCGGCTCATTATGATACCTGGTGTAACACCCACCATTAAGCCCTGATCAGGTAGCCTGATAAGGGTATGATAAGATTACCGTAATTAAGATCGCCAGATAGGGTCGTGATATGGTCCGGAGGTGAATGCTCTTATTAGGGATAGCCATATTCTAGCCGGATCAGGACCCTAATATAAGTAGGGCAAACCCGATTCAATTTCTACTAGGACGCGCTTAACGGACCTCGCCGCGCGACTCTCGCGTTCCATCGATTTTCATCAATATCCCGGAATATAAATTAGCAAATTTCCGGGCATTTAATTATCGACCGAAAATTCGGATAAGAGCCGCGGCACTTTCGCGTTTTCCACGTTTCCGTTGACTTTAATTATATACGCGATTAATTAATCCGCCGTTTATTACATTTTATTATCTACGATCATTCGGTCAAACTTACGATTTCAATTATCAATTAACTGTTTTATTTATAATTTCAACTTATTTGTTATTTCAATTTCAGGATCGGTCTCCTGTTAACGTTCAAATTTCGCGGAACATTTAACCATCAATTTTTCATAACGGACGATATAAACGTAATTCATTCGTCCTCTACGTTTACCAACCATATTTTAATTTGTCATCTGCGTATAAATATTTTCACGCGTGTGTCATTTATTATTAATACGTGATAATTGATGCAAAAAAGAAATATGCAACACTTACATAAAATTTCTACATTATGAACACTACTGACGCGTTAAGTTGAACAAAAAAAAAGAGTGATTATATTAAGCATGGTGTGTAAAAATCAACATATATGTGGCATGTAAGGGGCATATATGGAACATATATGCGACATATATAAGACAATATTTCTCATGAATGTATATACAGCTGTCTTAAATTTATAAAATTAATTTCTTTATAATGTAATTACAGAAATCTTGATTCATGTGAAATGTTTTTTAATTATATGACAAAAAAGGAAAATAAAATTGAGGAAAATAGAGAAAAAGTAAATATTAGATACAATAGGAATTAAAGAACTTAATTGATTATTTTTGTAACAATGTTTTAGTTTTCATTTTCATTCCTCAAATTGATAATACTTTGGGCCTCTAAAGGAAAAGCTAATATTAACAACTGGGAAATTTCTAAATTTTGAAGGGAATTCATAGCGATTTCGTTAAATGCTAAATACTTCAGGGAGACAAAAAAGCAAGTTTCTGTCGTGTACGATTAACTCGTTACAAGTAATTGATTCCGGGATAAGTTAGCAAATCCGATTCTCCTGTGGAGCTTGTAATTGGCTATTTGATCGCAACTTTGCGAGACGAGGAAAATTTGTAAATTCGTTATTAGTTCGTTACATAATTGTCAATTAATTTTCTATGGAGTTGTTAATGCGCTTTTCGGCGGGCAAAAGGTGTCGGATTTCACGTTGTCGACTTGGATTATTAACTTCTTCGTCATAATTTAAACGCGCCAGGCGTTTGGGAGTTCACATTTATCAAACCTAAATTTTACAGCTACCATGTTCCCACTATAAAGTCAAATTATCCCTCTCAGATTATATTTTAATGCGCAATGAAATTATTTTTCGTGTACTAAATTAAGCAATGATATAATTTTGGTACTATGATAAATATATCAAAATGTTGCTTTACAGGTCTTCAAATAAAATTATCAAACTTTTAAAATATTAATCAATCTATGCAATAAGTTTAAACATTTATAATAGAACAATTTACTTTTTTATAATTGTAAAATATTAAGGAAAAATTACTACCTAATAATAAGAATGAATGAAGAATACATCATTACAATTATAAAATAGAAAACTTATCTTTGTAACCAATTCATTAACACAAGCAAGAAAAATATGAACATTTCTTTGGCTCACTTTTACACCGAACATTTTGCAATATTTCATTAAGGTCGGAAAATGCAGTAACAAAGTAACAGAGACAAGTTATTGTATCGCTCAATTACTATTTTAATTATTATGAAAATATATTTTCTTCAGTTGCTTTACGTACTACCTTGAGTTAATTAACATGCAGTTTGTTATGAAAGCTTAGAATGTTATTAGTATCTAATTACTAATTACGCTACTTATGTCATAATAATGACTGATGGTATTTACAAGAATGCATGAAAAAAAGTTTATTATGAGTTAATTTTTGTGTTTATTAAGTCAATTCTTTCACAAATAATACACACCAAAATATAATTTTTTTATGACATGAGTTCTTTTTTCTTTCTCTACATCTATTTCTCAAATAGTGCACTGAAGGCAGCTAAACGACAATACGATACACTAAATTTAGTTTTACTCTTAACTTTCTACATACACATACATTCAAGAAACTGAATTCATCTTACTTGTCTATATCACAAGTAAATAAGACTGCAGGATAAAACATTTCAAAATTTTTCAACTACAAATAGTCTGCTTTCATATCATTTTCAATCCCATCCTTATGCTCTACCAAACAGTATTGAATTCCACCAGAATGACCATTAAAATATTTACAAACATTATTTCATTTATACTTTGGATTTTAAAATGTTACAACTCTCAATTGCATGGCACGAAATGCTTACTTATTTGATTAATACTTTTTGTAAAATTTATAATAAAGTACATTACAATTAGAACATTATATTTACAATCGCAATCGTTTTGAATTTAACAATTCAGTTTCTACGGACTAAATACAAAAGAAAGGAAAAAAAATATACTGCAAAAAAATGACATCTAACCTATTTAAATACTAAAAGTTAGTACTAAATGCGAGTAGAGTATTTTGTACAAAAATTTGTATGATATACATAATTATCTTCCAAAAATAATCAAGTTTATTACTTATTTCAATTTCATTGTATCTGTTTCCTGAAGAGCATTAACAACAGAATATTTACAATTAATTCTCACTAAACTTTAATACCATGACTAGATTGATTTGTCCCGTCAAAAAAAGAAATAATTATCACGTGGAATACCATGCTTATAATGGTAAATTGTCTTTACATTCACTGATCAATTCAAAGTTTAGTGTAAATAATCATAATCTTTATTGTTATTCTACTTAATAATTATTCGCTGTATAATTCACCGGTTTCTTGTATTATTTAAATCTTTTTCGCGTGGATAGTATTGGACCGATGATTGTGTATTGCTCGGTACGACAAGTTGAATTGAAATTTGGCAGATGAAGTATGTATATCAGAATATGAAAGTGTTATTTTGTAACAGCCTCTGCATGAACACCAAAACAAGCCTAACAAGTTACAGGACGATACAATTTCCCATTAAACTCTGCGAGATTGTTTGTTCTTACCAAAAACTTGGTAAAATTGCGACAGATAAGTGAGGATGGACAGACGGTCTGGGACTTTGCAGGCCGCCATGTCCTCAGCATCGAGCAAGGCTGGGATATTCATGTGCTGCTCGGCTAATCTGAAGGCCAGCTCATTGTTCCCGTAGATGTCGTCTTTGTTCAGACTGTCGAAGTCACTGCAACAAAAAAGTACAATTATGTTAAATCATTCAGTAATTTGACAATAATTTTGTACGCTGAGAGAAAAAAATATCAATCATTAATAAAGAGCTTATTAGTTTGGCATTACCCTAATAAAAATTTAACATTATGGTCCATATATATATTTGAACAATTTAATATAAGGAAATGAAAAAATAATACATGGACATATATGTTTTTCCTTAATCTATACTGTGGCCATATATGGCAATAATTGATTTCCATATAAGGAAATTATTAAATGCATATATGGCTAGATTATTATATCAAAGACATGTTAAATTTCTTTTTAACTACACTCAGAAAATAGCATAGAAATATCAACCATATGCGGTGTAGAGTAATTTTAAATATTGTTACTTCATTTTTCATAAACTGTACTGAAGAAATAAATTGATGAGACGTAGGTAAAGTAGGATGTAGGATGAAATTGAACGTTACAAGCGCTGGAGATGAAAAGTAGGTTTGTCGTCAATTAGGCTAGTTACAAAATGTGTATTATAAATAGCATGACATATCATTTGCTACCGTCTTCCTTTTCATTTTCTCAGGACACCTATCCAGCCGAATGAACAAATACTATCCAATATCAAGTAATCGACGCAAAATTTAAATTCGAATGATAAAGTTGCAGCCAAGCAAGAATGAACGAAAGTTAAGCAATAATAAACAACAATTTGAAGTTAATAAACGACTTTCTCCTGGCTATCTCTTATAATTGATTATTTTCCATCAATGATTTCCGTCCAATTATCAACAAATAAAGCTTTCTTATCAATGTTTAATCGGAAACCATTCAATCCTTGCCTTTTTCCATTAATAATTTCTCCGTTTCGAATAATTCTCCAATTCAACCGATCGTTAAATTGCACTGAATAAACAGCATTATACGCTCTTTAGATTATGTTAGTGTAAAAAAAAAAAAAAAAAAAAAATAAATAAAAGCCGTAAATTGTAACTGTAAATAGCGTGATTTTCAATTTTAAAAATTTGTAAAAACAATGACTTGAAATTAACACGGTAATGCCACGTTACATAAATTTATTTATTTTCGAATGAAAGTTGGAAGAATGCAACCGCGTTTTTTCTGATCATCGTATACCGTAAAAACAACAAAATCAGCAACCAACGAGCGACCTCATCTTAATACACTTCTCCTTTCGGTTTCACAGCTACATTACTCATTTAACAGTTTTTCCGCAAACATTTTGCGGTTTAATTTTGAATCGGCAATCGGCGTAAAACTTTCGCAAAAGTTAAATCAGTATCTTCCCATCCGTTACAGGTTAATCACCCAACTTTAACTACATTTTTGTTATAAAATGTAAAGCGCAAGTTTCTAAATTTCCAATTTCCCGGCGGTCGAACTTTGTCTGTCTCAAAATGAAATTCGCAAAGCGGGTGGAGTGTAAATTCGCACAAAACTAGGAGTCGACCGTTAAATAAAAAAAAAAAAGGAAAGAAAGGCAGAGAGCCGAATGGGTTGCGCGTACATGCCCCCCCCCCTCCTCTTCCAATTAAAACATATACGGGATTTATATGGATCATATATGGATGACATACGGATAATATGTGGCCATATACGGCCATATATGAATTAAGAAGTAACATATATGTTCACTTTTTTCTCCCAACCTCCCCCGACTTTGTTTTCTTCCGTCCAGAGCGAGTTGTCGCGCGGGCGACAGAGACAGAGGGCGACGGAGCGAGACAAAGCGAGACGGCGATCCGCAGTCTGGACGAGACGCGAGGCGATGACTCAGAGGCCGCGCCACACCCACCCTCGCCCTCCATTTTATTCACTTAGCATACTGGCGGCGAGAAACCCACGCAACAGTTTTGTCTTATCACCTTTATCGGCGTCTTTTCGTCACGCCTTCACGGCCGCGGCTGTTCCACATTATAATTGCGCTTGCTTTCTGCGCGCGGCGCTTTACGGGACAGAAAGAGAGAGAGAGAGAGAGAGAGAGAGAGAGAGAGAGAGTGAGAGTGAGAGAGAGAGAAAGAGTGAGAGAGAAAGAGAGAGATAGGAATGGCGGGGGGATTTTATTCGCGCATCGGTCTTTAATGCCGGTTTACGCGTTTCAGGGAAACCGCGCGCATGAAAACGGTCGGGCCCGTTTCGCGCGGAATCATTCGAATGCAATAACAACATCGACGGGCGCGGGAGAGCGAGCGAGACGACGCGATGTATGCCGTATATATGCCCCGTATATGTCCTATATGTTTATCGTAATTATGCCCTATATATACCGCACGTATGCGACATGCGGTGCAAATAATATATGCGACATATAGACGACATATACGTGGTATATATGTTGACTTTTACATGGGATGAAACATACATGGTCCATATATGTTTCAACTATTTCATATAAGGAAATAAAATATTCGTATATCGACATGTGTGTTTTTCCTTAATCCTTATACGGCCATATTAAGAAAGCCACATGTGTCCGTGTGTGAATTCTTTTATTTCCTTATATGAAATTGTTAAAACATATATGGAAAATATATGAAGCTTAAGTATACTTATATTAGTAGCCGCGAAACATTCCTTTCCGCGCGGATAATTTATTTTAATCAAATCATCCGGTGCCTCTTGGTTGTTTGTACAGTTGATCGATTTCTGGAATTATCATCGCAACGATTGGGCGCGTTAAGAAACGGATGGTTTTTTTATCGTTTTGAGGAACGTCTTTCGCGGAATGTCGGTCGCGACATTTCAGCCAAATTTCAATCGCTTTGATGCCGCGCGCTCTGTAAATATATATGGCTGATTTCGGTTCACTCCGCCGGAGCTCGTAATCGTTTGACATTCAAATATTGCCATCGTGGGACGGCGCAGGTGAAGACGCGAACACGAGACTTAATATAAAATTTTAATTATTTGCGTTTCGCGGAAACCGTTATCAAATGGGTCGATCTGAACAAGCCCCGAAACCGTGAATGATTCGCCGGGGTCGCGAAGCCGAAATAAATCAAGCGCGGGATTCTTTTATCGGTGCTAACACGAAAGCCCGCTCCATTAGCATAATTTCACGTCCTTTGACCCAATTCTATTTAAGGGATTTAAGGAGGGGGGGGGGGCGAAATCGGTCGCCAGCGCTCGTCCATTTTCAGTGCGTCACTTTAGCGTTTCGTTTGCAATTATCAATCTCGACGCGCAGCATTGTGTACTTGGCGAGCCGCGAGAAATCATTGGTAACGTGTTTCCAACGCGACTCATTTGGCTCTAAAACTGGTCCCTGCTCTATTTCATATGAAATCCAAGCTGCCACGCGAAAAAGAACGCACTCGCTCGTTCTTATTTCATAATTTTTAGTTTCTAACTATAAATCTCTATAGTTAAAATCAAACATATTTGGACATGTATGTTTTTTCTTCATACATATATACGACCATATATGGACATATATATTTTTCTTAATCCACACGGAAAAAAATGGATGGTTGGAACAAATAAACGTTTGTTTATGCCGTGTAGGCATATAATTCAATAAATTCAAAAACCGACGTGAAGATAGACATAGAAATGTAAAACAAATGAACAGCAAGTTCGTATTAATACAGTATAATAAATTCAAATATACTGTCTGGTTGTATCAAACATACTAGCATTTTTGATGCAACAAACTGATTTTATTAATTTAAACATAATATATAACAATACTGAACTCACAATACTAGTATGATTGTCGTAACAATATCATTTTTTTCCGTGCATACATGACCGTATATGGATTAAGGAGAAACATATGACTCCATACACGAATTTTTTATTTCCTTATATTAAAATGTTAAAACATATATGGACCATTTTTATGGATCATTTTGACTAGGGAACTGTTTCGAATTTGTCCTCAGCTCATCGTGGTACGAGTATTTGTTATGCCGAGGCATGGTTTTACGTGTTCCCGTCTCGTTCGTCTCCTCCACCCTTTTTCCACCTTTCATAATGATTGAAAGAGAACGCGCGAGCAAGCAAGACGAAACGCGTCCGTCGCCGGACAAGTTAATACGAACTGGTTTGAAACGGCGTGTGTATCGTTGCCAGGGAATCGCATGAATTATATTACGCGCCTTAGCGAGCACAATATTTACAAATGGTTCTGCTTTGTCGACCGTATGTCTTTGTCAATTTGAGTTTTGTAATACCGCTGTTATTATTTTCCGTTATATTTGTCATTGCCGCATTTTTGTTTTTGTTCGCCATTGCGAGAGATACCTGCCGTCTAATTGGCCATTCATTTCTGCAGTTTCTCAATAGTTAAACCAATTTTATCACATCCTTTAATATAAATATCGGATGGAACTGTAGAACGAAACGCTTTAAATTAAAAATGTAAATAAAACTTGTTTGATAACATACGAAAGGTCAAATTAAGGAAAACAAAAACAATAACATTCCCATGTAGAAAAAGATGTCGTTTGCCGTCGATCGGCTATCGATCGGCATGAAACACCAAATGAGCATGGGCCGTCATCGGCTATCCATCGGGCCGTTGATGTGCCGATCAACAGCTAAAAACGATC
>JABFPN010005762.1:0-12567 GCA_022817305.1 Leptoteleia sp. ZL-2020
GCTTGCAAAGTCGAGCGCGCGAGTCTCTGCGGAAAATTGCGCTATTGCCGCAATGCCACGATTCGAATTAATTCATTTGTACATTCTAATCGTACCTTTATCCTCGCGGCATTGCGCAATTTTATCAATCGCGCGTTCCCTAATGTCATTATCGTTTCGTTGACATGTTTTTTTTAGAATTATAAGACAAAATGTTTTCCAATATAAGAGGTTCAAAAAAAAGGTCCAGAAAAAAAAAAGTACAAAATTGATTGAGTTGGAAGAATTAAGGCGATTTTTTGTTGTAATGTAGGAGTCATGCCATATGGAAAGTACATATATATATATGTATATATATATAATAGAAATTGAAATTGAAAGAAGATAAATTTAAGTTTTATATGATAGATTGAATATTTAACTAACGAAATAAGATGTTGAACAAATTAACTCATAATTTTTACATTAAAAAAATCATTATATAGTCCTAATAACAAGATATATTTTGGGTACATTCTGAAAATATTCTGAATATACCAAGAGAATATTCTAATATCCGGCTCCTGGAATATTTCTTCTGTATTTTTGTTTTTTTTTTTTTTAATATTCCACAAATGTACCATAAATATTTCTGGAGTCGGACACTAGAATATTTTGGAATATTTCTTGCTGTTAGGGAAGTTATGTGGAATATTATTATGTATTATATTCCACATTCGAATATTATTATGGAAATTTTATGATAGTTCCAAAAATTACTGACATTGTTAGTAAACTGGTCATATACTTGCAAAATTTTAAAAATTACTATCCCAAGTTAGCAAAAGGCGTCATGACCTTTAACATAATCTTGAAATTATTAATCAAAACCAATAATTGGGAGTAATAAAAAGTCAATCTAAATAAAATATGAAAAAGTAATACAATTTTTGTTCTTGTAAATATTCATTTAATATTTTCCCTATAATAAACTTAAAATCTACATTACAACCAGGACACCTACACTAATTAGGAACATTCTTTAAAATGGAACCTTTTTTTCCACATTGGAATGAGTTAGCATTAGTGAATGAATGTGCCATTGCCAGCTCGATGATGGTAATTTAATGTTTTTTTTTTAATGGCAAGATGTTGAAAAAGTTAGACACGTCGAAAAGAAGTAATGCAAAGTGGCCATGAATTATTATCGATGGATATCGAAATCATCGCATTGTAACAAGAGTTTGTATAATAAGACAAGTATGATGTTCCATTGTCGAGTGATGGGACATGTAACAGACCGATGAAGGATCTTGAAGTTTCACTGATTTGCGCGAGAAAAAAGATATATCACAAATTACTATTTTTTGTATCAATTTGAGGATATATTGGAAAAGTGATTATTTCTACCGTTAATAAAAGTAAAATTTAAAAGTCATTTAGTAAATATTAGTAGAAAAGTACTACAAATTGCTTTGATAATCATCATTTTTACTATTTTTAATAGTAAAATTTGTCATTCTTCAGAGATGTTTTCAAATGGATATAAATGTTTTCAATTTTACTATTACTTTTTTCTATGTTTAGCTATAGTTTTTGAGTTTTTGGCGTTTATTAAACTAATGTATCCTTTTTTTCGTTTGTTCGCAGATCACAATGCTCACGTCGATCTTTGAAAAGTTACGCTTCCTGTACAAACCGTACGCGTTGGGCGTGGTGACGGTGGGATATGTGCTGGGAGAGTTGGGGCATTATCTAATTGGTAAGTCGAGCAAAAATCACTACGCTTCGAAGGAAAAAATTTGCCCCCCACTCTTTGCCTGATGAAATGAAGGTTTCCAAGGTTACAGGCGGAATCGTGAATGAATTAATTTATCTACAAGTAGGAGTCCAATATCAGAAGACAAGTTATGAATATATACTGAGAAAAATAGGGAAATAGGAAAATTTCTGTTTGTTAAAAGCAAAGAAACTGGTTTTAAATGTTACATTTATAAATGGAACAGAAAATTCAGATATAAAATCTGAAACACATTTGAAAGCAGTAATATTTCTCAGTGTAATTTATAGGGATTCTAAGACATTTATGGGAATTTCAGGAAATTTATAGGAATTGGTGGTTTAGTCACTGTGCTTATCAACAAAACTAACTGAAAGACGTTCCCTTGTGGAAAATAATGCTGAAAAATGTTGAAAAACTGCTAAAATTGGAAATCTCCAGCATTTTCCAGCATTCTTTTCCACAAGAGTTAGTTCAAAACTTCTTTTTTTTTTACAGATGACATTCCCATATAGAATTTCAAACGTCACTCGCATAATTTCCTTTTGAATATTTCAAAACTGGTGAAACATACGACGAATAGAATATTAATTTCGTCACGATTAAGGGAAGAGATCAAAGCAGAAATCAATTGATAAGAGCACTCGCGTAAACACGCATCAAAGTCTTTTCACGTTGATATTCATACCCGAGCTTGTTTACGAGCAATGAAACGTATCATTGATGAAGTAGTTGAAACAAAAAAATGTAACACTATTTGAATTAAAATCACACTTTTGAGGAGCATTAAAAATAGACGCTGCTACAATTAGTTTTCATTTTCATTTCATGTACATGTGCAATGACATGCTGATGGCTTTCAGAAAAAAAAAGATCAGATGATTACGATGCACTGTTTATTTATTAATATTTGCATACCGCAAAATGGCGTATGATAATTGTATCTGACAATTTCCATAACAAAGAATAGACAATATAATTGGCTCCACGATAGGCTAGCTCGTGTTTTATGTTAACGTGGACTCGTATCAGATGAATATGTCCGGTATAAGTGATGACTATGAGGAAATATATTTATCTTCATGTTCCACATAAATCATCAGTCTTTTTTTTTTGTTCTGCTTTAAAGTAAAACTATAAAGCTGAAAGAGGAGTGACTTTTAAAATAAGAATGAATGAAATTTAAAGGATTTTTTTAGTACCATACTTATGTACCTATTGCTGTTTGCAAAATAGGAAAACATTGTATAATAAATTGATAATAATGATTGTATAATGATGCAGGTGTTACGAGCAAAGCAACGGCAATAGATTTGCACTACGGTGATATATCTTGCCAATTTAATACCACGGATTATTTGTTAAGCGAACTGCCAGTAAATTGTGAAAAAGCAAATGACTCGGAGAGGTATGTATTTTATGTGTTATATAGCATCAATAATTTTTTTTATATAATTCAAAGTAATTGAGTTTGAATCTTTTAAATGAGGTATTTGGTACTTTTTGGAACTGTTATTTGCTCAATGATTTGTTACTATTAAATGATGAAACTAATAAACCTTTTCTTTTCCAGTTGTTTGGCTCTTGAATACAATGGCACAAGGTACTGCGAATGGAATTACAATGGGCTAGGTTTGGATTATCAAATTTTAGCTGGTCCAAGTTTCATCGCAGTGTTCTCCGTCGTTGGTATAATTTTAGGAATAGTTGCTGACAAATGTAACAGGTGATTAAACATTTGACTTATTACATTTTGCTATGTAATATATTTTATTATATAAAATAAAGTAAAATGTTAAATAACTTTTATACATTGCTTCAAGCGAACTGCAAATATTTTCAAGTTTAGAAACCTTGCACTGTAACGATTGCATTCAATTTTATTGCATAACATTATGGTAATTTATGACTTATTTATTTTCATAACAAATAATTAATATAATAATTCCATTATTTATATACGTCAGTTTCAATTAAACGTATAAAATAATTGAGCATTAAATGCGGTAAATAATTTTTAATCGATTCGATATCTTGACATCATTTCCATGCAATTTAATATGCTGACACTAGAAACGTCCAGTCTATTCAACGTCTCGTGTCTTTCGTGCGAGATGTACTTGAATTATTGATGTTTTTTTTTTTAAAAAAAAGCTGACAAAAGAACCAAACGATGGATGAAAGTAAAAACATTTCTTCAATGGAAAATAATTTATAATTGTATACCAAATTTTTATCAAATTATTAATTCTCATTTGTTTCTCCCTTTCAGAGTTAGAACGCTAGCCGTATGTACAATAATTTTTAGTATTGCAATCCTTTTAATGGGTTCTGTGAAGGAATACTGGCATTTGGTGGTTTTGAGGATGATTTTAGCTGCAGGGTTAGTTCGCATCATATAAAATAGTACGCGATTTGATTGATTGGATGTCATAACTTTTGCATTCATAATTGCTTTTCCATCTTTAGGGAGGCTGGTGTCAATCCTTTAGCAACTGGTTTGCTGTCAGATTGGTTCCCTAAACATCAACACGGTTTAGTGTTATCAATCTTTAATTGGGGAATTTATGGGGGATATGGAACAGCTTTTCCTATTGGAAGATACGTTCCTAAGGCTAATGCATGGGGATTGGTAAGTAGATGTTTGATGCAACTTTTGTACCCTTAGAAAGTTAGAATAGTAAACATATATTTTGGAAGGAAGTTTCATTTGAAAATATTACTAATAATTTTTATTCAAATTTCATAAAATAATTATTCATAACATGAATAATTTCATTTCTGTAAACCAAAATAATTTTAAATTAAATAGATGTAAAAGCAGTTTATTTAACAGAATGTTGTATTATTATGTTCTCTTTGAAAAAAGTATAAAAAGGTTTAAATTAAAAGAAAAAGTACTCTTGGGTTTGAATCCTTCATATTTATTTTTCATTGACGCGCATTTAAAATTAACAATCACTAAAAACATTTTATTTTTCAATTATTTTTAACATTAAAAAAGTTTCGATTCGGTGTATCATGATTACGCAACAACGCACGATTGCTCTTTTATTAATACCAGTTAAAAAGTAAATCTTTAAAAGAAAAACGAACGGTATTCTTTTGTAAATTGAGACGTTGCTTGTGTTATCGTATAAAAACTGTTATTCGCATGAAAACAGAGAAACATTTTCTATAATAAAAATTCATATTCAGGCGTAATTTACATAATCTATTTCCAAGGCGAGCATTTTTCTATAATATTAACTTTACAAAATAAATATGACATTTCGCCTAATTGACATTATAAATTAATATCTGTATATTTTATTATATGTACACTCGCTTTTTTTCTAGTTTCCTATTAAATTATTGTCATATTAATTTCAAATAATATAATACATGTATATAGAAATAAATGATTAATAACTGTTTAATATTATCAGGGATGGAGAGTGTGCTATTACGGAGCCGGAATTGTAGGATTGATAATTGGAATTCTGACGGCTCTGACGCTGAGAGAACCGGAAAGAAAAGTTATCGGCGAGGACACGGCAAAAACGGACAAAAATGCAAAGCCTATACCGATATGGAAAGTCTTGTTGCAGCCAAGAATCATTCTTTTGGTTATAGCTGCTGGCATCAGGCATTGCGGTACGTTCCAATTGAGAAGGAAAAAATGGTTAATTATATTTCCCATTATTAAGTAATAAATAAACATAAGAATTTTTTGCTCGTGGGATTACATCAATCTGGATGATTAAAGAAAAAAACAAAATTATTAGACCGGAAGTAATGCGATCAAGTAATTTTGAATTATTCAATTGAATAATTAAAATGATTGATAAGACGGACAGTTTTTCTAAAAATTGTTGTTCCATCTCAATTTTATTCCTCAGTCAAGGTTCTTCGGGGTGGGGACAGGGGAGGTGACTGTTACCAAGATCAAATAATATATCACATTTGATGGATCATAAATGTCCTCGGTGACCCTAAACGTTGCTATTCTTCCTCGAATGTTTCATTTATGAATAATTTATCATCTGTTTGCTTCATTAGTTATAGAATAATTAACCAATTTACTAATTAATTTATTGTTAACACTATAATGAAAAAGAAGGTGACGAAAGAAATCTTCTTTCACCTTAAAGATATGAGGTGTAATTGATTTATCAATAAATACGTTACAGGTGGAATGTGCTTCGCGTACGACTGTGATCTTTACTTCAGAGAATATTTCCCAGACTACGACTTGGGATGGTGGCTGTTTGCCGTTACCATTGTAATTGGCAGTATTGGAGTTGTGGTTGGTGGTGTAGTCAGTGACAAAGTAGTGGCAAAAATGGGCGTCAGGTCCAGAGTGGCAATTTTAGCTATCAGCCAATTAATTGCAACTCCGTTTGCATTTGGATCGGTTGCGTTTGAGCCACTTTGGGCACTGATAACGCTTGGAATTTCATATTTCTTTGGTAAGTTAAATGTTATAAAAATTACTTGTTTTTTTTTTTTTAAGTTGCACTTATAAAAAACTAAATAATTGGTAAGTTTAGCTTACTAATGATAAAAATACACATAGTCTCATAATTTTTTGACAACTTATTGTCAAATTGTAACTTTAAAACTTATTTAATAGATTATAACAACTAATGCAGAATCTTATATAATATTATCCTGTTCAAACTTTTTATTGCCCATAAAAACGTATTAAAGTATCGATATAAAACAGACGGCTATAAATAATAAAAATTACGTTAACCAAAATATATGGTTGCGGTATAATTAAACTGATTATGTCACAAATCTGTTTGTTATATCTTCATGAATAAACAGTTTGTATTTATCAGACTCTAATGCCGCTTAGATTATTTTTGTATTTAAAATTAACACTTTTGCATGAAAGCGTTAACGGTATGTATGCTTCACGCTTGTTTATTAACATCCAGTTTAAACAAAACGAGCAGACACGCTATAACGATGACTAGAAGCTATTTTTTTTTTTTTTTTACAAATAGAAGCTAGCCTACACGCATAAATTACTAATCATTACAATCCTTTAATTCTAAGAAATTTAACACAAAGATCCGTGGGTCGCGAGTTATTTCAGTAATGAGACAATTAAATTTTATGGCATTATCAGATGAATCATGAATAAAATATGAAGATTGTAAAAATATTTAAAAACGAAAATAACAATTTAATGTGGATTAGTGAATTAAAATGTAAAACGGCTTTTTGCATCGCTACAGTGAGAGAAAAATGTTTGAAAAAATTGTAATCTTTTTACAAAATACGTAAATATAACGATTTTCCACTTTATTTTTAGAAATTTATTAATACATTATACAATGTTTCATTGTAACATTGTCCATACAGTCCTGAAATTGCAAAGAAAGATTACAATCTTATATAATGTTTTCTCTCAGTATAGTATTTGTTGGAATGAAAATTAAATTATTTTTTAACTTGTTTATAGCTGAAATGTGGTTTGGAATTCTATTTGCCATCGTCGTGGAAATAGTTCCTCTGAATGTACGGTCCACAACCGTAGGTGTGTTTCTCTTTGTAATGAATAATTTGGGAGGAAATCTGCCAATTCTTGTGGAACCAACCAGCAAATCTATCGGATTCAGACAATCACTGTTCATTTACTATGCCGGATTCTATGGTATAAGTAAGTAGTTTTGCTGCCCAAGTATATTAAGTAAGATAATCTCCTTATTGATTCATTGTCATAAGTACACATTTGTTAACTTTTTTAACATTCCTTGAAGTTCAAAAGTAACTTTAATCAAATTTTTAACTAAAATATTTAAACTGACACATGTCAATCAAAGAGTGTTTTTTAAAGATAATTTTAAAAGTTGAATAATATTTCATTAAAATTCAAGAGAAAAAATAAAGTTTAACTTTAAGAAGAATCCTATCTTTTATGTCTGTCATTTTAATAATTTGACAACAGTAATTGAACCACCTAAAAAATGTTGGTGAACAATTCTTACTTCATCAATATCGTTCGTTCAGTACTTTTAATTTTTCTTCTTTTTCGCATTACAGGTTCAATTTTATTCTTATTTACAATGTTTTTGATGGATGGACCACGTAAACCAGCAGAGAAGAATCCGGAAGTAGGATTCGTGAATTCAACATTCACTAATGATGATGGACGTATTGCTACAGTGGAACTTCCTCGAATTCCAGTCAAACGATCATCGTTGGAGGAAAATTCTAAATTATAAAGACTATGAAACAATGAGTGTAGAAAATTTTGTACATTTTTTAATGAGAATATGTCATATAATTTCTGCGAAATGAATTGACTGGCAGTGAAAATGTGATAAAAATCTATAGTGAAGTAAACAAGACTTATGGGAATGCACAAGTTTTAATGTTCACACAAAATTGAAACATTTCATTCAATATGACCAAAGATATATCGGTATCCTTGTTAGCAGGTTTTATTATTCAATTATGTTATAATTGATGAAAATGATTTTGTTTAAAACAATTAAATGTCACATGATCTCATCTATGTAAAAGTAATAATTTATAAATGTTGTTCATTATGTCAATATTGAAATATTGAAAATTGTACTTGTATCAGATTTGTAAATATGTTAAACAATACTTATAAATAATATTTCACTGTATCATTTTCAAAAGGAAGTCAATTCGATATGTTAGGTATAATTGATCGAAATAAAATTTACTATTCCTGTTAATTTTTATAATTAAATATATTATATCGATAATTAATACTATATTGTTATGTTGAATGATAGAAAAATGATTTATAATTAAATGAAATAGAGAAATTCCAATTTTTTATAAAAGATGTTCTTTATACTTATAACCATTTGTTAAATCGCATTATATGTTAAACTTCCTTTTTTACAAGTTATGTTGCTTTATAATTGTGCCGAAACCGTACACTTATACGATGCGTTAAAATGTATTCCATAAAGTAGTTTTTTTTATATATAAAAATATAAGTGTATGATTGCCATAGTCATGAAGGATACGATAGTGTATAATTTAATTTCACGTCTAAATTAAAAATATATAACAAAATAATTGTACATACTAAAAACTATTTAAAGAAAATGGGTTTATAAATTAGAATTGTTTATTCCGAATGTTTTTGTATTATATTTCAAAAGTATATTAGCCGTTACACTATCTGGTTAGTATTGTTGTTTTAAGATATTGTAACATTAATTTATATTATAATTTCAAAATTAATTTGTTTTTTTTTGTGTACTTATTTATCTACAATACCTTTAATGTGTTGTGAATTGAATAAAAGCTGTATAGTCTATAATATAAACAAATTCATCATCGCAACTTATGTATTCTGAAGCTAAATTATTCATTTGGAAATATTTACAATTTTAAATTAAGCTATTCGTGAGAATGATTTTTTATTAAAATTGTTTTCATTAAATATATATTACGATAATATAGTATATTATTCAGCTTCACATTACATAAGTTGTAAATACAACACTTTTAATTATTTTATGTGGTCTTTTGTATGAAAAAAATCTATATAAAACGTGTGTCAAAAAATGTGAATGTAAATTTAGAATAAATTGAATTTATAAAGAACTTCAAAAATTTATTTCAAAAGTTAAAAAGTTTCTTATCTCTTACTTTTAACACAATTTTTTACCTAAATATAAAGAAAGTAGTATTAATTATTTAGTAAATTGGGAGTATTTTACAATGTTGAGTTAAAAATTAGTGCTTTATTAAATTTAGGAAAGACTTTTTTTGCAATACAAAATCATAAGAGTATCATTCCTATAAAGTATGATAGTATATATTTCTTTTTAGTGTAATAAAAAAATCATATCACATAATTTTTCCAAATTTTATATATCGTATAAGGCATTGGTTACACCAACCTTACTGTTGAGTTCACGTGTAACCAAAGAATGAAACGATATCATCAATTTATACTTGATTTACTAATTTTTCAAATATTTACATCTTTTTTATTTTTATTATTATTTCTATTCGTATTTTGCCAAAAGTCAAGGACTTCGGAATGTCATTAATGAAAATGTTAAATATGATACTAGTGTCAAAATCTTTTATATCAATTTTATGTAAATAAAAATATATAAAAGTAACAAAAAATATTATATAACAAATGAAATTATTTACTTTTAATGACTAAATATTATATTTGAAGATGGGAAAAACCAGGCATAAAAGACATTGCACTTAATTTATCTTTCTTTAACAAATATGTATTAAATTCAGTGTCTGTATCATCAAAGTCAGAGAACAAATATTGTTCATGTGATTTTCTTTTTGCTTCGGAATGGGTTTTTTTCGTCGATAACTTTACATCATTATCAGTAGCCTCAGTATCATCATCCTCACTAGATATTGGGATTAATTTACTAGCAGTATCGTTTCTACTAGAAATGGTATTTGATATAAGATCGAATGCAGTATTTCCACTACTTTTATTACAACTTTCAAATGAATTGCCTTCATTAATTAATTTTTCCGGTGACAATTGAATTGCAGACTGTATACCCTTATCATTAAGATTTGTTAACTTTGTCTTAACTGAATTTTTTCTTTTCGTGTAACATTTTTTCCTGATTTTCTGTGTATTATTTTGAGACATTGATAACATTGTAGAATTTAAAATTTTTGAATTACGATTATTTGTCTCTGAAATTTGTATATCTTTTGCAGTTTTTAATCTTGTATTTACATTATTTCTCCTTCTACTGATTTGTTTACTTCTTGCTTGTTCTTTTGCATTAATCAGTTTTAACTTTAATAGATTAAGTTTTTTAAAATTATTACTTAAATCTTTTCTTTTATTTTTATAAGTTTTTACAGAAATTATAAAACTTCTATCAACAAATTGTTTATTTGTGGCGTTTATAAATTTATTTATTGGATGGTAATATGTTTTAGCTTCGTTTTTTGAACCATCAGAAGTAAAGCATGTTTCCAGCATAGTACTATTTTCATTGTTATGATTAAAATGTTCAGATTTGTTATTTTGATGTGTAGGTTCCTTAGGAAGAAAAGTTCGAAATTTTGGAGGTGAATTACCTTCATCAAATTTCAAACTGATAGGTGATTTTGGAGCAGTGTACAGTTTTTTATATCTTAGTTTTGACTGTGATTGAGATGAATCCTTTTTACTAAAATCAAATTTGCTAGTAAACATTTCATCACATTCATTATGTATTGCACTTTCATTACTGCTTGATCTCTTTAACTTTAAATTTATATTTTCATTTCTTTCATTGTCAAATGACATTTTATTATTTAGTCCGGATTGTAGATAAGAATCTGTAAGTTGTTTGGTATCTTTACGATCAGTAAATTCTGAAGAGTTCTCGCATTTTAATAAACTAGAAGTATCTATCCAATTTTGTATCATATTTGGTGGCATACCAAATGGCTTACGTACTTCAAGTAAACCAAGTTCTTCAGCAATTTCATTTATTATATGCTCCGCACTATCAGAAAACTGTAAACAAACAATGTGTACTAATTAATAGAACAAATAATAAATAATAAAATAATTATAAGAATAATTTTTGTTTAAATAAAAAACATTAATCCCCTACATATAAAATTTAAATAATTATTAAAATATCTTTTAATAACTGTTATATAATTAAGATTTATCTTTGTTATCCAATTTAAATAATTACACCAATTAAATATTAAGTAAATATTATTATTAAACTGTTAAATGAGTAAGAACTTACTGACATATTTCCATACTTTGAAAACAGAGCTCTCCATGGAGTCTCATAGAACTGCCAACATAAGCTGTTCAAAAAAAATTTCCCGCATAAACATGTGATATTTTGTTTTATCTTGAACATTTAATTATTTGAAAATTAATTTAACTTTACGAAGTTTATTAATGACAACTATAATTAAATGTTTGTTGCAAAAGCAGGATTTATTTTTGATATTATTTTATATTTTACATTATATAGTTGTATTTATAATTTATATTATATAATTTTCAACAAATTTGGAAGAAAAATATTCCGAATAGAATGAAATTGGAATTGAGAATATTCAATTTGGTTTTGGAAGTTTTTGGGATTGAAAGTATTTAAATTCTATCCAATGAAATTGAAATACTTTCAAATTCGAAAACTTCCCAAGCCGAATTGAATATTTTCCATCTCACTTTTATTCTATTCCGTTGTGCCACCATTTTTTATAGGGAAAATTAATAACTTCCAAGTTATTTCTCCTTCGTGCAGTGGAAAATAAATATATAAAAAAATCGACTACAATCGATCAATAAAAACAAAAGATAAAAACTTACGAAGATTATTCGCACGGAAATAATCTAATCGCTCGTACTAAAAAATGTGTCCCGCTGTGAAAAAGGCGCATCATTGAATTGACTTTTAATCGCTTTCTATTAATTCAGAATTCTTGGCGGGAACCGGATTGCAATCCGCACAAAGTTGCCCTGTACTATATCCAGATCCTCTAAGGAAATCTACTCGGGCGACATGTTGTTTTGATCGTTTCTTTAGACCCATAACAATAAATATCAATTGAGGCATGTGCACACGCGCATACGCGCACGGCGGCGTTATATCATCGCCATTTCCACGATTGGAATTACGATCTTTAGTTTGCTTCACTTCTTCCTTAGTTCACTTCCATTGTTTGGTTTTGCTGGTTTTGCTTTGCCTTTAGTTGAGATTTGTAGCGTTTTTCCTTGGTCGGTTCTGTCAGGTTCTGTAGTTCCGGAACCTACTCCAGAACTAGCTGAATTATATGTACCGAATGTACACTGTACACTTATTTTATTCAGAGTGCACATTCTATATACA
>JABFPN010005763.1:0-12566 GCA_022817305.1 Leptoteleia sp. ZL-2020
GGGTGGTGTAGAGTAGCGGTGGGGAGCGGGTCCAGGGGCGCAGCCCCTGGTGGGGGTCGGGGGGGCGAAGCCCCCCGCGGGGGTTCGGGGGCGGAGCCCCCGAGAACAAAAAAAAAAACTTTTAAAAGAAAAAAAAAGTAGGAAAGGGTAAAAGTATAAGATGACGCAATTTATAATTTGTTGGTTTAAATTAATAACATAAATTTTTATTTATTTAACGTAATTATATAATTTAAAATAACATATCTTTCTTTTTTATAATTCTATATCTAAGTTTTCAGTCTAATCTAATAAAATCTAATTTCAATCTAATATCAAAATAATGCTTGTACGTTTGGAGGCAAGTTTTCCCCATTCATCTTGCACGACACGACGTTTTCTTTGGTTTTGACGTTGTAGGAAATGGCGGACAACGCAGTTTACCGAACGATCAAGAGTAATGCGCGCGCAACCCAAGCTACGAAGCATGCAGGAGACAGGGAGCAAAGTCTCCCTAGGGAGCAAAAATGTACTTTGCTCCCGCTAAACAGGGAGTTTTGGGGCATTTTGCGTGCACGTGTTACAAAAAATTTTTTAAATTCGCAAACTCCGTGAACATTTTGATGTAAAGTTTTTTTTTTTAAGCTTCGCAGTGAAAGTTCTGACATTTGACGTTCCAGCCAACCTTACACTGGGGAAAAAAGAATTTGCGCAATTTTCGTGATAACTGAAATCTTCTTACTTTCAACTAAACGTAAAGTAACTTCAACTAAGGAATTTCGTTTCGTTTGTTTTGAACAAAAAAATGAATTACTTAAATAGTTAATATTACTACACGGAACAAAAAGTATTCGCTTTGGTAGGTAAATGAGTTTATCTAGCAATTTTTAACTGATTTAGTATGAATTTATTCTATTTGCAGGAGGACCTAGATATGAAATCGACTAAAATGAATATTTAAACGTTACATAAACTATATGACTGATTCAACCATACACTTATCTTATGGGGACTGAACATAACCTCAATGTCAACGAAAACTACTTGGATTTCACTGTGTTGACGATTAGATAAATTTGTATGGCTGATTTCCTATTTTAAGAAAGTAATTCCTCAACTTTTACAGGTATATAACCAGTTTACTAACAATGTCAGTAATATTTATTAATCTTTTCTCTCCATACAATCTATTAAATCGTTAAGAGTTCTAGTTACCGATGAAAATTAACCAGATTTTTGGTCCCCAATACAGAGTCTAATATTGCTGTATTATCCCTAAAATCTTCAAAAATCTATTCAAGCAACTTAAACAATTAAAAATGTATAAAAGTACGAAAATTACTAATTGCTTCCAAATTTAAACTACATATATAATTATGAACTTAATAATTATAAAATAATATTGATAACAACGATCCACATTTGTCCATTGAATTAGAATTAATTTTTATGTTGACACGTTCAATTTTAATTTCCAAACGCTAGAGTACATTAGTTGGAGTCAGCTAGAGAAACTGTTTGTGGCTTGAGAAAGATGAGACAGCAATAATAGACTCAAGTGGAACGATCTTCGAAATCACTATCGAGCACCAAACGCAAATTTGCACCGGTAACAAGACGATTATTATGCAGATTTCATCCTTCCGGTCGGCAGAGCCGCCATTAGCTGAATGGCGCCCGCGGTCTGCATACGCTATTTGACATTCAAGGGATTTTTGTAGACGTTAAATCCGACAATTCCTCCACTAGAACTTCATTTGGACGATAATCATATCCTTTTTAAATTATGATGATGCTTCCATTATAATAATACTAAAGATAAGTGGAAATTAACTAAGTGGACATTTTTCATTAAAGCTCTTAAAATATATTGCGCGAAGTAAAAATTTGTTTGTTGTAACAAAAATGCTTTGAATATTGCTTGCAATTTTAATGCAATTCTAAAAAAAAATCCTAATTTTTTGATAGTACAAATAAAATAAAATTTAAAACACGTATACATAGTAATTTTTGTAATAATAAAATTGAAAACAATTTATATCCATTTGAGAATATCTCAGAAGAGTGAAAAATTTTACTATTAAAAATAGTAAAAATGACAATTATCAAAGCCATTTGTAGTACTTTTCTACTAATATTTACTATGACTTTTAAATTTTACTATTATCAACAGTAGAAATAATTACTTCTCGAATATGTCCTCAAATTGATACAACAAATAGTAAATTGTGATATATCTTCTTTCTCAGTGTATATATCCCATTTCCTAACAATCTTAGTAATTTCTCTTAATCTTTTCTCTCCGTTTATAAACGATACTTAAAAGTAATATGATGTAATAAATGCTTTACTAAATGCTGAAGTACCTAGTTTATAATCCTGCTATCATTTAAACTACTATATGCACTTGAAAAGTATACGTCACTTATTGGGTCAACGTAAGGAGACGCTAATTTCACCAGTTACATCCTTACAATACAGCTTATTGTAATACAGAATTTATTTGCCTGACTATTATATTCCCTTTATGGCATGTTTTCATTTCATTTCTCCACTTTATTTGCGCCATTTGTAAAAAAATTCAAGCAGAACCTTTATTTACAATATCAAAAACGTGATTTTAGAATAAGAAGGTACATTCAATTTTTAAACTGAAATTCAAAAAAAAAAAAAAATAAAAGAAGAAATGGATATTCTCGTACAATTCTTATAATTATGTAATGGAGTTAACAAAAGAATGCCTCAAATATGAAAATACGCCCGCAAGGTGTACAGATATTCTCCGTTTTACTATACATAATTCTGAAATACCTTCACCATTATTATTCCATTCTACTGGTAAGCTGAAACTCTGGTAGTCTATCCCCAGGGCAACGCCCATCGTCCTGACAATGAGTAATGTCTCATTTAATTTCTCGGTCGGCTCCACACCGACATGTGCATATCGAATTATCAATTAACTTGCAATAATGAAGCGGACGACAATGGTGAAGGTGTGTAAGATACAATCGGATTATACAACAGAACATACGTCATTACATAAGGCTGACGAGTAGTGTGTTGCTACAAAGTGAAGCTTTTTCTTCTCCCCCTCCCCTGTCCAAGAACTAACGTACGACAAATGCAGTCATTTGTTCGACGTTAATTTATTTTATACCAGAAAAAAAATTGAAATAAAAACGTTGACTCGACTCTTTTTCAACTAAATTTACCCTTGAATTGTTTTATTGAATTGAAATGAAGTAGAAGATTCAGGAGCATCTACTCGAATAGAAGTTAAATATGAAAATACACTGGGAATCAAGGTGGGGATAAAAATTATTGCACTGTAAGTAAAAGTGGGGACAAATGACATCTCGTTATACTTAACATACAGTTAAAAAGTGGTTACGATAAACATTTGTTTTTATTATACACTGAGAAAAAAGTAATAGTAAAATTGAAAAGAATTTATATCCATTTGAGGATATCTCTGAAGAGTGACAAATTTTGCTATTAAAAATAGTAAAAATGACAATTATCAAAGCCATTTGTAGTACTTTTCTACTAATATTTACTATATGACTTTTAAATTTTACTATTATCAACAGTAGAAATAATTACTTCTCGAATATATCCTCAAATTGATACCAAAAATATCTTTTTTCTCAGTGTACTGGACCATAATAGCTTGTGAAATTCTCCTAACTCCTTTTTAAACTATATATTAAGTATGACAAGAAGATGTCATTTGTCCCCATTTTTAGATTCAGTATCATAATTTGTATCTCGAATTATTTCTCAGTGTATATTCTGTAAAACGTATCAAATTTGATATCGTTCATAAAAATATAGATCCCAGATATATTAAGAAATATTTTAATATAAAGTCAGTTCAAAGTGCATTGAGTAAATATTAAGAAATGTGATACTTATAATTGAAATTGTATAGCTGAACAAATAGGATATATATTTTTTAACGAATATCATTATTGAATGTGTTTGTATAAATATTTCGTTCGCAAGAAATATAACTTTAGTATGGCGACGTTAAATGGATGCAAAGTAGGTATTAAATAAACTGGCAACATTATGAACTAGCTGTATAAATTTCGATGCATGTTTAATCAGATAAAGACAGCGTTGTCATACTTACAGTCTAGATTTTTTATCTTTGTTACTCCTGAATTTATATTTAGAATTTACAAAAAGAGAAAAAAAAAGTATAAATAAATTCTGTTCACTTGTTATATTTAATAAATTTTTGACTGGAAGTTATGAGAATTGTATAAATATTTATAATTTAATACAATTAGAATGAATGTTGTTGCGTTTGAAATGTTTCTTATAAGTACAACAATTTTTTTTCATTTATTAAAATTTTCTGCTGGAAAATTCGTTCAATAGAACAATTCATTTTCAATTGACATCCGTATTTGCCGCGTATGCGCGCGCATTGTATCTAACAACTGCAACTTCACGTTGCAAAACAAAATAATGAATATATATTTCGAATTTGAACATTGTATCATTGTATCGTTTAATATGATTCAATCGATTTCTCTTTCCAGGATAATTAAAAGGATCCCTTATATTGAGAAAAATATGACAGGTGGTATTGCTTTTAATTTTGTTTAAAATATGTAAGAATGAAACATGTAAGGTCCATATATGTTTGAACAATGTCATATAATAAAATAAAAAATTCATATATAAACATTAATTTTTTTCTTAATGCATGTATGACCATATATGGCAATGCATAATTGATATAATATTCTAGCCATATATACTTTCAATAATTTTCTTATATTAAAATCAATTATTACTGTATATCAACAATACTGTATTAAGTTAACTCAAAAAAAAACAAACAAAAAACAAAAACATTGTTGAAACTAAATTAGAAATAAAGAAAACAGAAATGACAATGTTTTGTATTTATTCAATCTCAATATTTACTTCCTGTTGTCTTTCACGATGTACCTCCAATATATGTATTAATTTTGTGTAAAGAAAATATTTGTACAACGAGAGCAATGAAATGTAATAAAATCATACGAAAGGGAACTATCCAACAACAAATTTAACCATAAGTACTATTATATAATAATATTCGTAACAATGTCATTTAATAAGTTCTCATACAAATGAATGCGTGTATTATGCATATACATTTGTGCAATTCCGGTTTCTGTATTCATATATCGTAATACATCAGCAACGAATATTGGAACAGAGCCAGATTTCCATGCTCGATGATTTTACTTTGCAATTTTAATGTTTGTTCCCACAAAGAACATATTATAAACAGTATTTATTAATCTACAAAACAATAAAGTGAAAACAACTGGCACATTTAGTGCAATTGAATAATATTTAAAAATAAATTGTTATCTGAAATAATAATTTAGTTCATTTTTCCATTTTATTGCTCTTTTGGTTAACTTGGTTAAATAATATAAATGAAAATTAGTCGAAAAGCCAAAGATTTCTTTAATTAGACTTCAATATACGCACTTGCATGTGATGCTTAGAATAAATTATTGTTTTTATGCTAAACGCGTAAACTGTAAAAGAAATCTTAAATTATATACATGCTGAAAAGTGAGTCAGTTAATTTTCCCATAACAGATAAAAGAAATACCACAATAAAGTATTTATATCAATAAAGTTGTAGGAGGTCCTATAAATTTGTTATTTATTAAATATTTTATTATAAGTATGTTCCCAAATTATCTTTTGGCGTTTGATTACTACTTATTATGAGAAAACTCATTCATTTTTCTACATGTATGAACCGAAATACACAAACAATATTTTGAAATTATCCTAAAATACAAAAAATATATGTTTACAAATTATGTATATAATTGTACATTTGCATAATATAGATGATATAACAATTGTAGTTTAAAAATTGTTGAATTCAAAAGAAATTCCTAACATTTTAATATCCGTCGAATGTAAATTTAATTTTTGTTAAAGTTATAAGTACTTTTAACTTAACTAAAAAAATAAAAAATAATATCCCTAATTTCTTGAATGTATTGCATCTATTAATTATGATGAAATTGATATAAAATTCTAAATACATGTAATTGTACATATATTAATGTCATTATATTATGACTTATTTATTGTAGGTTATGATTTTACAGGAAATGTTCCAGTATAGGTTATGATAAATGTAATTTTTGAATATTTAAACTAATAAATCAAACGTTTAAAAATAAAAGTTCCATAAAATAATGTTATTCATAAATTATTATGTTATTTAATTAAATTAAAAATAATTTAATACGCAGATAATTGAAAAAAATGTTGGCCAATTATATTCAATATGATCAACCAATTAATTTGATGTATCTAATGTTTTTGTAATTATTGTTCTACAACACTTAAACCGAAAGTACAGCTTTTTGCCAGTGTAGAGTTCTAAAAAGCAGTACTGTCCTCGTATTTTACTTTCTATCACATTCGCTCTTGTCAAAATTGTCTACTTGTTGCATAATATACTATTCTCCTAATTATGATAGACATCTTTTATCATCAATAATAAAATTTGATAAATTTCTTATAAAACATTTATAGACAATTATTTCACAAAGTTGCATACTTTATCAATACATATTTTATATAAAAATAATAAAAGGATATTGGTACCAATACTCACTGAGAAAAATCACTACATTTCCACATATTCTCTAGCTTTATGCCTAATATTACAAGCAATATCAAAAAAATCTTTTTAATGATGCGACATATTCAAATTTTAATTATTAAAAATTGAATAGAATTTTGTTATTTAATAACAATATTTAACCATATTAAAATGTAGTTCTCAACAGAACTGTCGAACATATTGCAAAGAATAATATTATTATGCCACTTATTACATTATCATAGTAATTGAATCAAAAGTCAATATAAGTTCATAACATAGTAGACTAATTCTTTTATTTTAATTCACATTATACTATTTGTAAAATATTGCTCTTAAATTCTGCTGTTACAATTTACTTCAATCATTTATCCTTTTTTAAATTAGTTTGAAATATATTTTTAATATATATTGCATTATCAGAAAATATTATATAATGTTATTGAAGCATGATATACATTGAAAGAACAAAAATAAACGTTTGAGCTCTGACATCTACCTTCTCTCCAAATAACTTGCCAGTTCTATAACGCGCAAACGCTGAATTGACTTTAAACGTGACTGAATATTGCATTCATGGAATATTCAACAATAATAAAAAAACAGCATGTAAGGTATCTTCTAATTTAAAAACTTATTTTTTACTATGTAATTATTTCTGGCATATTATCAATAATGCTTTGTTCGTAATATTTAATCAATTCCATGACAAGCAAGATAAAGAGAAATTTCATTTGCAACATAAATTAGTTTATTTTATTTCTTCAGTTGATTCTTACTTGATAATGATTGCAAGTTATTTCTACATCCACAATCATGCAATGATGTAATTACAAACTTTTATTTTACACAGGTTTTACAAATATATGCAAAAACAATCTCATTTGAATAAGTATATATAAGTTTAAATAACTATAATAATTTAAGTGAATTTTAATATCTTAATGTACTTGTTCATATGAATAATGATTCTGAAAATATTAATTTATTATTTTATGCATATGTTCATACTCGTATACACATTTAAAACATTTATATGCTCAACACTAAGAACAGACTTTTTATATTTATCACAGTTGGAATAGATAAATTCATTCTATATTTATATTTACATATTTTATTAATAAAGTTTGTTTACTTTTAATAGTTTAATTATTTTTTAATATAATTATTACATCTTGGATTCATAATTACATTTTAACAAATTAAACACAAATGTTATATGAAATGTTATTAAGAGCAATATTCACAAATATGTATAACTGAAGGGATTTATTCTATTCTATTTATTTGATGCCTTTCGATATTTTGATGTTAGGTTATATTTTATATGTAAAACCGTGCAGACGACAGATCAGTTATAATAATGTTTAGTTTGGGACTAAATAAAATCCTGATCAAAGGTTATGTTTTGTTAAATGTTGAAAACTCTAATGTTTACATATCTATTCAATTGGATAGATAACTTTTTACTTGTGACTTTTATTATGTTTATGATTATAATTTCAAATATTTAAAATCATATAAAAGACAATTGAAGCACTTATTCTTATGCACAAAAATAGTAAAAATAAATCAACACATGATATCCCTGCTAAAAATACTTATGAAAATTCAGTAGAATTATAAAAAACTACTTCCAAAACTCTAAAATGTAATCATTTTTAGATAATTTTTCTTTTTATTATTTTTCAATGAAATATTTACATCATGAATGAACACTTTATGTTATGTTATATAATGAATTAATTCATATTGAGAACAAATTCTAAGAAAAATTATTGCAACTGACTTTGTAATCTAAAGCGAATAGCAATTAACATTTAGTGATATATTCATGTTAATATAATGATTCTTAACCTTACCAAGTTATATTCATTAATTTGTTAACCCTGATAAATATCATGTTTTACAACTTTTTTTCAAAATAAAATTTCAAAATAAAATAAAATAAAATCTATACATTCAATTTGCTACGTTAATTAAAATCTTCATAATTAAAACATTTTATTTGACGGTTTTTATACAGTTTAGAAATTAACATTATTGAATATGAATATAAAATAAGATAATTAAGATAAAAAGATATTGTGTATTTTTGTTTTTACAGTTACCCTGAGTTGAGAGAAAAACCATTAGTGACTGTGACTTTCATTGTTGAAACACAAACTCTGCGTTCTAAAATACACTACAATCAATTGCCACTATAATTTTACATCAAAAATGTTCTCAATGTAGAATAACATTTGAAAGTTTTCAATTGGTGGTGAAAATTGGAATTTTGGGTAAAACTATACTTGATATCGACCTATAACTGAATTTGGCTGCGGAACTGTGGTAGATTATTAGTTTAATACAACTAAAAGAAAAATAAAAGTGAAAAAAACCGCCAAATTTAAATGTTAAAATAAGATAGTGCATGCCGTATAATATAATTGAAGATTTAACTAAATAAATTCTTAGTTAAATTTAATAAATTAATTAGTAATCAAATTATTTAATTAATCAATAAAAATTAATATTTATTTAATTAAATCCTCATTTATATTATATGCCATGCACTATCTTATTTTAACATTTAAATTTGGCGGTTTTTTTCACTTTTATTTTTCTCCTAATGATATTAAACAAAGTTTCGCAGCCAAATTCAGTTACAGGTCGACAACTGCATTTTAGCTGAATTTTGTTTTCTTATATAAAAAGATTTAATAATTGTCCCTGCACTTTTCCTTGAACAGATTCACTTTTGCATACAAGAAGTAAACATCAGCTTATTATTCGCAAATTATCATAAACCCAAACAATAACGAAATTCATTTAAATTACTCACATGAAAAGTTTGCAACCTTCCTCAGAAATATGGTTTATCCTATATAATCCTAGTTAATTTTCACTCGCAACACTGTAACACTCGCGAAATGGACGCGCATTACATCCAACTGTTTATCACTAGCTGTAAATAAGAAATTACGCCCATCGTTACGTTTTTCCGCCATTTGCGCGTCGTCTCACCTAAAAATTTTACGCACAGAACCCCGATGCCGAGCACACTTTTCCACTCCCTCCGGCAAGAAATGCACAAAATCAATGGAACTATTTATTTAAAACGACCAAGTCCCCTGTCTTATCCGCGAATCATTCGAAATATCGAACACAATCGCGCGTCCTCTTCCTTTCCCTATTACAAAATGGAAATTGCTTTGTTGCGTACAAAAAAAGAAAAAAAACTTTCCCTCCAACCGAGAATCGTCCCACTGCAATAACGTTGGACTTTCGACCGCGCTATGGTCAGCTACTGAACTCCCAACATATCGCAGGTCGACGTGTTTATTTCGATATAAAATACTGAAGTTGGCTCAACCCTATGTTATGAAAATCAATATCTAACACTCGCTTCCTCTTTACCGCAACAATCCAATTGAAATTCATCGGACGTCGACGTCTTCGGCCCGTATTCCCCGTCTTCAAACCATAGGGTTACCCGAGTCTAGGTTTACACCGCCCAGACCACCCAGACCAGCTGACTACAACATCTAGGTTACGCGCGGACAGCTCGAATCTACCTCGAATTCTACGTAGGTCAGTCGCAGGCACAAAGCGACATCGCGATACTCGCCATCGCGACGTCTCATGTTCGCTCGCTCCTTCGCGAACCCCACGTAGCTCATGGGAGAACAGCCTCCGTCGACGAATAACCTCGCGCAGCCAAAATGGTGGACGACACTCCCGCGAGTCGCTCGAGTTTTGTGAGCCACGGAAACGACAATGCGCCGCGCGATATCGCCGCTATTTCAACACGGGCACGACAATTTGTGTTCGAGGAATGAAGGATCGTGGAAGGGAACAGTAACTAGTCCGTCAGCTATCTTGAAATCCATCGCCGATGTTGACCTTACTCGCTCTCTCTCTCTCTCTCTCTCTCTCTCTCTCTCTCTCTCTCTCTCTCGCAGAAGCACGTCCGTTAATTTGATAGCGCGAGATTGGTCGCGGAGGGGCCCGAAGCGCGATCGATCAGATTTAGAAATTAATTGAGGACAACGCGCGCTCGGTTATTTAGGACGGGACGTTGCGATTTGCGAATAATTATTCTCCGCGACCGTATTGTGCGCGTTCGACGAACTTGGACAGGGTGGACCAATACGACCGACGCACCACCTAACGCGCGAAAACAGAAGCAGCCATGTTCCATGACCGCAAAAATTCACACTCAATTTTGACCCACGGAGATGCACTGCGCGCCCCTTTAAACTCGGACTTCGTTGATTTGTAATTTACTGAAACGGCCGCACCACGTTAACGCGCAAACATACCGATTTTTGTGAGGGACTTTACGGTGGAAAATTGTTTTATGGGGACGCACTTCGCAATCCGATGACCGAGCCTGGCACAGAAACTGCGCGAACCAAACTGAAAGCACACCCTCGATAAAGTCGACGGGATTGTCGCGGGGAAGCACGAACGTGCGTACAAGGGCTTAGTCGAGGATAAACGAGCTTTTCGTGAAATCGTCGCCATCTGTGTGCATTCCGGGCAAACGGAACGAATCCGAAAAGCGCACCCCTATGGTAGTGGCGCGGGAAAAATTAAATTTATAATTGTTATCGACGTGTAATGTACAATGCATGTGTTTAAATAAATACATATTAAAACTTTTCCGAAGTTGTATTTTCGTTAAACTTGTTTGTACATTAATATATTTAAGGGTTCATTTTTATGCGTATATAAGTGCATATGTATAAAAACACTTAGATTATAGTAGCATTCGATGTTGTATTATTATGTATTTATTGCAATATGAATATGTTACATTATTATGTCTGTTTTAAAGCATTACATGATACTGTAAATTATATACGATGGTAAATTAATGTCGGTTGGTAAATTTATCAAACTGATGTCACAAATAATTTGAATCATAAAATATATTTGATGTTAAAAAGTACAAAGGAAAAATGAAACTTTTTCAACATACATAATGTAAACAAACTTTGCTTCTGTTTTGTAATAACATTCATTTTTAAGCCCTTTTGGATGTAAACAATTAATATTATTCGTTTTATTTCGTTAATTTGTCCTTCCAGATGTTTACAAACATTTTTTTCTTATATGCTTGCTTTTAAAAACGTTTCATTCTTCGGTTCCACAAATATTTTGTACATTACATATTTTTTGTCGTAACAGAGAAAATTTATGGAATACGGGGGCGTTTTCAGGTAAATTCCTTATTAAAGTGTATTAAAGTAACAGAAGAAAAAAATGGCGTATTCATTCTTCAACCACGCATTCAGTTAATAAAGAATGCATTTATGTAAACAAAATTATCTGTCCTTTATTACCTGAGTGAGTGGTTGAAGAATGAATACGCCAAAAGTTATAATTCAACTATTTCACTAATTCTGACATCCTGAAGATATCACAAGGATTTCTGAGATATCTATAAGACATCTTAAGGTATCTCAAATATCCGCTTCTGGCGATATCCCAGAGATCATTTTTGGGACGGACATTTTGATAATTTTTGTATTTTAATACAAACTGATCCCTGGGATATTGCCAGAACATACGATATACATACTGGTAATATTCAAGGGACATCCCCAGAAGCGGACATTTGCGATATCTTAAGATGTTTTGTAGATATCTTCAAGATGTCAATTGTAACTAGTGAATGCAATTAAAGTATAATATTCATATAAAGTCATTAATTTTGTAAACAACATTTTAATGAATTAAGGAATCCATTAATATAAGGATTATATAATACATATCTTTATCATCGAAATCTTTTAGTATTAAATAGACAGTCATCCCTGGAGAAAATAAAAATATATTTCCAATATATTTCCAATATATTTTCCATATAGCAAAATTCAATGTATTGGAAATATATAACTAACATTTTGGCAATATAGTGACCAATGTGTTTTTTTTTTTTTAATTGCTT
>JABFPN010005764.1:0-12565 GCA_022817305.1 Leptoteleia sp. ZL-2020
AAATATACAGTCGTAACAAGAAATTCCTCTTATTTTCACACGAAATCCTCTTCTCGTTATTTTAACCAGAATATCATTTTATTTTGAAACGATTCCTGTGAATTTGAAATGATTTTTTTAAGAGTGTACAATTCAAATATCTTTACCACTTCAAATAGTAATGATAACGATTCAAATTATTGCCGTTACACTAAGGAAAAGTCCTATTCTTAATTTTCGTGATAATTATAATTCTGATTGAATTAACCACATTATAATTATTTTCAACTAAACCTCGGGTAATTGGAACTAACATTTTATAGTATCAACAAAAATTTATGTATGTGGGTTAATAATATTTTTTTCTGAGTGTACCATTCGAGTCTGGTACCCTCGCGCTTCAGTTTCCTCAGCGCCAATATATTTACAATCCAAAATGCGCGATGCGCGGCGGCCAAATCAATCTCAAAATGGTTTTGACGCGTTCAACTAAGTGTCGGGATTGGGAGTACAAATCTGCGAGTGGCGTTTTTGTCAGCCGATAGAAACGTCCCGGCATTTTATCGCGCCAATAAGTGCTCCAGCGAAATTTATCGCGTTGCATTAACGGCCGTATCGCGGCGGCCAATCCGGAGGGCCGGCAATAAGGGACAAGCAGCGGTTTAATTGCGATTGAATAAATTACGAGCATATCGGGGAGCCGGCGTTTAGATATCCGTGAATTACGACGTTTTTGATGGCGAGAACCCTCCGCGGAATCGCGCGGACGAAGAAACGGACGAGTTCGGGGCGAAAATGGCCGCACGAATTTAGATCGGTGACGCAATTGCGGGTAAGTTATTTAATAAGCCATTTGGCTTAGCGGCGCGCGAGGTATTTTTAAATGTTGACTCAAGTAAGTGGCATCGCGCCGCGCGGTACCTTTCGCACGGGGTTATTATTATTTCCAACGGTGTGCGAGCGCGTTGGAAGTGATTTCACGTCTCACGTGTATCTGAAGTTATTCGTGAAAATTCATCGGATTCTTGAAGCGCAACGTC
This sequence comes from Leptoteleia sp. ZL-2020, assembly GCA_022817305.1. Classification (NCBI taxonomy): domain Eukaryota; kingdom Metazoa; phylum Arthropoda; class Insecta; order Hymenoptera; family Scelionidae; genus Leptoteleia; species Leptoteleia sp. ZL-2020. Next base: position 1,020 of record JABFPN010005764.1, read on the forward strand.
TGCGAGGCGTCACAAAATCGTCACGGCTCGTCCACGGCTCGGCAGAGCGCTCGCGCGGCGTTAACGGAAATTTGGCTTTCATAACCCGCGTGACGCGGAAGCAATATATTTCCCGATATAAGCCAAGTGACGCGCGTCGGTCCTCCGGTTCGTGCCGAGCTAATGAGGTTATAGTAACGCATCTGTTACAAACGCTCCTCTTATTTGCCGCGGCGCCAATATGAGACGCTCTCGTGTACACAGCGGTATCAACTTTTATTGAATAATCCGACGAGAGGGGGCGACGATTACGCTTCTGCGGTCGGGACAATTTTATACTGATGTGCGCGTATTTTCTGTTGCTCCGGCAGAAGGCTCGTATTTGTAAAGCGATATTGCACGCTGTAGCTCAGAAATAATCGTTTTGTGTGGAAATAAATTACAACGATTACCGGCCCGCTTTCAGTCTCACCCGGTATAAGGGAGGATTATGCACAAATTGCCGTTGCATTGTGTAATGCACTATATTATATAAAGAACAAATGGTAATTAGGCTTTCCCGGGCGTTTCACACGTGCTGGAGGGGGACTTTAATGTTATTTCTATATTAACGGAGCAAGTTTTTCGGATCGTTTATTTGCTTCATTAATTATTTATACAAGAGGAATGATAATCAGTTGCGCGCACTGGGGACAAAGTTAATAATAAAAATTGAAGCATTTTATATTTATTACGGTATATCTCGGACTAATGAAAATTTTTACTATTAATAATAAAGTTATTTAATATTATTTAACTTCATAATTTGAGAATTTATTTTAGTTAATTTCAGTTAATTTTTTAACAAATTTATTTATCCTAACTTACTATATTAATTAAAGGTATTTTACAAATAGTATTCAGTTACTTATCTCATTTGTTGTAAGATGATAATTTTTAATTTATAGATAGCCATTTTAATAAAGCAAATTGTTCTCTTCAGAATAAAAAGAAAACAAAATAAAGTCATAAAAGTAATGTAGCAACAATAATATAGGTAATAACTAGTTAAAGTGATACAAATAAAATGAAAACAGTCAGTCGTTACATATTTATAAAAGTTTTTAATAAATAATACCATTTTTCTCTTATAGTGCAGATGGTGCTTTAAGCTAATTGAATTGATTTTTTTTTTTCAAATTATTCTACGAAATTATATCGATACTTTATTCTTATGTACACTTAATATTTCATGAATCATAATTACACATTTTCAATCTACCATATTTCAACAATTCTTTTTCATTTATCATTGATCATTCGTTATTCGATATTTCACGTTGTTTACTCTTATTCGGTTCCCTTCTTTTTCTCTTTTGCTCATCAATTTACATCAATTATTTCGATCTAACAATGTTTCATATTTCAATTTGGGAGTTCACTTGGAAAAAAAATCTTTCTTATTATTATATAAGAAATGCTTGTGATATTTCTTTATTGTACCGAAAGGCAGATATTCATGTAATAAATTTATTCCATTGTATGATACAACAAACATTTTGCTGAATTATATTCAGAAAAAAATTCGGTAATCGCTACTGCATATTTTGGAGTTGGATTTGGAGTCAAATGTATAAGCATGTATTCGATATAACTAGCCATTTAGAGTTGACATAATAGTGACAGATAGTAAGCAAAAATAGATTATAAAAACTCTTGATTAAAAAATTGTTGTTGTAATCTTTTAAATCAAAATTCTTCCAGTTTAATACATGTTGTTTTAATTTTTGTAATTTTTTTATTATACATTTAATTCAGATGTGCTGTACATAATTTTTAATGAATATCTGAGTATCTTTTAGAATACAAATTTAAGTTTAACTCTAAGATTATCTGTGCTTCATTTGTTTACTGTAATCAATTAAGTAATAGTCATAGCCACAACTGTATATCGAGAGTTGACTCCAAAACTAACTCTTAAAGCGGAGTTGGAGTGAAAATACTTGCAACAACTCCATTTACAGTTGCTGCCATCATATTTTCAATGGTTATAATTGTTTATACTTCAATTCTACGCTTGCTGTCGCGTAAACTGCGCGAATTTTCCTCAGTGTAATTAATCACTTTAGTATGAGTATAAAATCTGTAGAATAGACAATGTTTCTACTTAGTTTAAAAAGTCAGTAATCCTATAAGAAATAAACAGGTTCACTATAAATAGTTCATGCATTGAAATCCAAGAAAATTATTTATTAACTAGCCGGTTGTACGTAACGTACTGACAATTGCTAAGTAAGTTATCAGCAGATCGGACAAATTCGACAATATCATAAATCACATCGGCGACTTTTCTCCTAATAGTCATCGTCGTTTACTCGGCGGTTTTTGTCGCGCGCATAAATTAGCATGAATTTCATTACGATACGGATCTTCTATCTTGATTTGTGCCAACTTGAGTCCCGGACGTGATAGGGCCGCTGGTAAATATCGGTCTGAAAGTAAGCCCGGGGAATATTCCGTCACGCACATATTGCCGCGATAAGCACATAGAGAAAGCTCGCATTATATCGCGTACGTGTCGCCGGCGAAAATCGAATATAAATATAATAAGCCAATATGGATCTCGGCACACGTCACCGCGCATCAACGCAAAGATAACAAGGACGACTTTTGTCATGTTGCGTTTGCCAGCCCGGAGCGGGACTTTTAATAAACTGATCAAACGCGACTGCCGCGGAAATATTTATGCCCCGGCAAAAAAATCGCCGTGATTTGTTTTGGCGGATGAAATTTTCAAAAATATGCGCTCAAACAAAATGGAATTGCGAGCGGCCGACTACAAATGATAGAATTGATACGGCTCTTCCCCGTGAGTTTTCATTTGAAATATTCATCAGCCAACAGAAGGCGATGTAAAATAAATCCCCCCCCCCCCCCTACGTGTTTTCATGCATTTTTATACCGCGCGAGGTTGAATATTTCCCGTCAACCGTTTGTTAACGTTCGTCTATTTATTAAGTCAGCCCCGGTGATGGATTATTGATGACATTTTGAGTGGCATCGCGGGTTTCCGATTACGAATTATTCTACGTCGGCTTTTTTTTTTCTAAATATTAACTCTTATGTGTCGAAATTTATTCAATACGTCGAACAAAAGTCCCGCTAGCTTTTTATCCGGCTTTTTCTGATGATTATAAATCCCAATGAAATTAACTTCAGTAGCGAGAAAAATACCTATGAAATTGAACAATCATGTATTATTAATAACGTATCGATATATTATCGTAACATTTTTTTTTTATTTTGAAAGATCTTTATTCATTTATGTTGAATTAAATATACGAATAAAAGTTGTACTTGCTGGTAAATGGGGAAAGTAGTAATACGTACATATTTTTTAGATTACTATTATACACATAAAAAGATAATTATAATGTTTTGTAAAGTAGGAGTGAGGCTTATTTACATGCCGAATTGTTTAGTTCCGTGAAAAGACGGCGCTTCTTTTATTATAGCACGTCATAAAAGTTTCATTATTTTTCTTCCAAAAGACCCTATTTATACAGAAACTTTTATGATACAGTAAACTGTTCTCTAGTGGCGTATCCAGTAAAAAATCAATTACTACGCAAATATTTTTATAAAATCCTAATCAAATTTGTTATGATTGTAATCTGGCTCTCGTTAAATTAACACTCAAACTTTTAGCTTGTACCATTAGTTCATTACGGTATAAATGTTTGCATAGGATATTTGGTATTTAGACAGCGAAATACTTTAAGATGATAATAACGATTGTATAATGGTCGTGTTAGTTTGTTGCCTGTACGGTTCTGGCGGATCGGTAATGCTAAAATGGCATTTTAAACAAACACCCACAATTTTGAACGATAAAACGGATAGACATAAAGCGAAATGAATATTTAAATGGACGGGTGTTAGAATGATTGCCTCGAGAGCCATTCCTGGAATTGGCTAAATTCTTGAAACGAATCAAACCCGCGTTCAAGTTGCCGCTCTACTTTTTTCTTTCTCTCTCACTCGCTCTCTTTTTTTCCTCTCCGTTTTTCGTGTCTTTTAATCACTTCATTTCTTTCCTGTCTCTTTGTATTGTTTTACTTTTTCAACCGGAGTCTCGAATCACTTTTCGTCCCGTCCCGTGTACGTCTTACCCGTGGCGCAATAACTATACCTATAGCTATCGGCGGCGAACTATTTCTTTATCTTTTTAGCTCTATTTGCCGGGTCGCAGAGTTTTCCACTTTCTTCGTCGCACGCGCGCGGGGTATCAACTGCTCAAAAGATGAACAAAGTGGGATGAGTTTTGTTCGGCTGCGCGGATAGATGGCACGATAAAGCAAGGACAGGGTCGACGTAACGAGGGGGGGAGACAAATTTTTGAAAAAGTGAGTGTCGCGAACACGTGACATTAATGGCATATCAATCGCCTTGTTGCACCTGTTACAATTTCTATTTTTCCCCCGTTTTGGCCGCCGTTGCCGCTGCGCCGGCGGATTTGCCGCATTACAAAATTGATAGAGAAATTGGGAGGATCGCGAGACCGGGGGCAACCGTTATCGGGTTTCCGCGAATTTCCAAATTTCAACTCTGATGTGTTTAAGTGTTAATTACCTTGATTGGATTCCGGGCGAAGGGGATTACCGGGACAAAGCGTGGCTTCAAGTTCCCGAATAATCCACGTTAGCTCAAATAACGTTGAAACAGTCAAACCGCGGCGCCGAGATAATGGGAATTAACAGGCGTTTTTATTAACTACCCTGTCCGAGTTCCGTGTCCGTCTTTCGGGATAGTCGCAGTCGGTTGATTTTCGCAATAGTGCTCAAAATCATGGCTTGAAGCTATAATGGAGCATTCCGTGTAGAAAGTGACGAGCGGTCGAGTATTGGCATAGTATCGGTAAATGTTGGGTAACCGTTGGCCTACACTGATAGAAATATATGCATGGCAGAAGTATACACATGATTAACCTAAGTATATTATATGCTTAAAAAATTGACAGTACACGTACGTAATGCAAGTCGTTTCTATCAGTGTAGTACTGGAGTGAGACATCAATAGACTGATGCACATCTACATCTAGAGAAGACTCTAGGTAAAACAAAATACTACATATTAGTTGGACCAACTCGGTTAGTAAATTTATACAACTTAATTGATGAATTGATATTACCATGTTTTTGAAATTATATTCCAAATTTATTACAAAGTTCTTGTTGTACCAATTGATTTATAACTAATCAAAAAAAAATATTGATTGATTAGTTATGAATTAATCTAAATAAAGTTTTTCGAGAAATATTGTTAAGACATAAAAATTGACATACCAAAAAAGGTAAATATATTATGTTAATAGTTGGGACAGTCCAGCGCCAGTATTACGCCAGTAATCTCTCATCTATTAGCAATCAACCAACGGTCCAGTACATATTTTATCGTAAATAAATATCGAAACTTTACTGATTATCAAGAGTTTTATTCCAGTTTCTGGACCTAGGTTACCATTTATTAAAAAAAAGCACAGCCTTCCACGGTTTTACTTTTATTAACCATTTGCATTTCACGTAAAATTTGACTTATGATAAATCTTTCGGTTCTTTATAGCGATCGTCGTTCGGCAAAGAGACGGGAACAATGGAACGTTTTGTAATTAAATCGGTTGCCAATCGATAATGCTGCTAATACAAAATGAAGGAAGCTCGCTCCGCGCGTCGCGTCGAAAATTGGCGAAACGTTTTCGCCCTAAATTCGTCTCGATCGGCGGAACAAAATCGCGAATACGAAGCTTTTAAATCCGGCAGTTCGCACTTTTTCAGTAATCGATTTTGCGCGAAGCGAGTGCGTTCTTTATTACACCGTGTAATGCATTCGTCGTCACTCGCAATCCCATTAGGGGGTGTAATTTTTTTCCACGCTTTTACGTAAGAAGCCGATATAATAGAACAGACGGGACGAAACTCCGGTGACAAGTTTTAAATTTTAAAACCATTCATTCGGAGGTGTCGCGAGGGCCGCGCTTATATCAATTTTCACTTCATTTTGTTAATAAACGTTCTGGCAAAATATAAGTCATTTTGCGCGCATTGTCTATTATTTTTCAGCTCCGAAGGCATTAATACATTTTAACCAAATAAAAGATATTTTTCTATTCGGTATTTTTCCATTTCCCCCGGAGTGATAAGGAGCTTCTTCTGAAACGAAAAATCTGTCGAAATAAAGGAATATAAAAAGTGGTATAAACATTTTCCGAGCGATTTTCCAATGCCGAGGAAATTGATTGAAATTTTATTTCTTCCATTTCCTTTGGCAGCACTTTTCATCTCTCCTTTGTGACGAGCGTGGGGAATGTTTGGTTTGTTTATTTGTCGAATGCAATATAAAGTATATCTTGCATTTAAAATAACTTGATATAAAGTAACGATTATCTCGACGGCAAGCCCCCAACGGTGGATATTTCGTTACGGCGCGACATATTTTCTATTTCATTTGTTTTTCAGAAACTCGCCTCGTATATTTAGATGATGATTTGAGCAAAGTGTGGGCTTACGTTGAGCGATCCGATAAAAATGCAACGCTTCGAAAATGACAAAATTCCAATATATACGGCAAAAATTTACGACACACGAAGCTTACAGAGCAGCGACTCGAAGAGAAAATTCTTGCAGAATTCACGCGTATAAGGTCACTCGGGTCGGTTTAGCGGGAAGCGATGGAGAGTGCGAGAAGGACGGAGACGGTAGCTCGTGGCGAGACCCGAAATAGCCGTGCCATGTAACAAGCCCGTATGCTCTTATACTTTCCCTCAGATACGTGTATCGAGGTATTTTATTTAAAATCGCTTTTTGAGGAAATCGTCGCGTTCGGTATGGTAACGCGCATGGGACGCCCGACAAGGAGGGTAAATCTTTTGTCTCGCCGCACGGACGTTTCCGGATGATTATGTAATAAATTAAAGATTTCCTCCCCTATTCTTTGTGGGGTACCATTTTTAAAGCAAATCAGGGGATTATAGTTGCAGGAAGATGTTGTTACATTTGTTGACACATCCGTTTATGAGATCGAACGTTTTTCTTGATTTATTTTGAATTATATATTTTCCTGAAAGATTATATAAACGAAGGATATATATAATAATATATTAAATGGTTTATTGTAGCATGAAAATGTATGTTTTTATCTTGCACAAGTATTCTTACGGTAAGAATATTTTCTTAGTTTTATTTTAAGTTACATTCAAAAATCATATACTGAAAAACAAAGTACATTAAAAATTACTGTGTTAGAACATTATGAGAAGCCATGTATACAATACAGGAAAAATTACAGTGTCAGTACAGCAAAAATTATGGTAAAACACATTAAATTTTATGAAATTGCGGTAATTTTTACTATACTGGCACGGTAATGTTTCCTGCATTGTTTACATGCCTTCAAAGTAATTTTTAAATTTTTTTTTCAATGTATAAACCGAATTACTTTTGTAATGTCTGTCTTAAGAATAATGTTGAAAGTTTGAGGATTTTAGTAGATAGTAATCAATGTTGGACTGATTATAGACGTTTCCAAAATTCTTGGTTAATATGAAATCTTTTAGTGATCAGTTTGCAGTCGTAACAGTAACCTGTAACAATTCACCACGTAGCAAGCTCAATTGGAACGCTTTCGATATGTAGGTTATCCCCTTGGGAATCGTATGAATAAACTTGCATTCGTTGCATTATGAAACGAAGACGGTTACGATAATGATTATTGCTACGATGATTGTAATCCATACTTATAATATTTGAGAATCGCGCACTTAATTTTATTTTTATCACATTCGGCAGATCATTTATCGTTCTGTTGAATCTACTTGAAATGTGGCCAGATGTCGAATATTAAATGTGACATTACATACATAATGAAAAGTTTCTCGAATGCAGCTTTAAAGTAACGAAGAGCAGTCAGTTGTCATAAACTGACAATGACAAGAGTTTTCACTCAATGATATATTATTGATACAACTTATGTGCAAGCATTTATGAATATAAAATGAATTTAATCGAATTTGAAACTTTTGTGCTTTTAATAATTAATTTGACAGCAATAATCAATTACAAAATCTTATAATATAACGTTTATACATTATGCAATAATTTGCTAGGGAATTTGAAAGGGCAATAAAAATTGCTGTTGATCGAAATTATTATTTATTCTGTTCATAAATGTGAGTTCCAATTATTCGATTGAAAAGTGAAATAAATATGTATGCAATGAAAATCTATAATTGATAGTAATATAAATGATTAATTATTATAGGTTGAAAATAAACAAAAAAACTTTTATTTAAACGCAAGAATTGTTAAAAGCTTTTTAGTTTATTAAAATATTTTACAGTGAATTTAATAAAGTGTTATTTGCGGTGGAATATGAGAAAAAGAATATCAGTTACAGTATTGCACCTTTGATTTTGGATGCAGTTGAAGTTAATGTTGAATAATTCTCATATTTCTTTGCTGCTTTCCATGTAGGAGTTGCCACATTACACTCATATGTTACTTCTGGTATTGTTTAAGTTTTACATTATATAGTTTTCCTTGTTCGCAACGAATAAAGGAAAAATTTCAACTTGGGCAGAGAACAAAAATCATTGCTGGCACTTCTGCAATACGATCTGAAAAGAAACTTGAGTAATCTGAACTCCAAATAAATTTCTTCAGCGTTGTTTCGTTAAAAGTTTTACCTTTGAGTGCAATAAAATAATTACGCTTATCACGACAAATTGATTATGTTTTAGTGGTTTCATTTCCACTTTTAATGTTTTCTCATTTTACATTTGTAGAGTTTTTGCTCACTGTTTATTTCTGGTCATTCAGGGTCCATTAATCCTAATAAACATTTTTTAACATATGTAAACATTCATAATTTATACATTTTAGAATCTGAAAAGTAATAGTTGATTAAAGGTTGTCTAAAATTTGCATTTATGTAAATTAAACATAATCATTTTATACAGTTTTTCCATTTTTTTTTATTTACAACGATTTTTTCTGTTTGTACGATATAAATTGTCATAATACATCTTCTTTAAATATCGTCTACTTCAGTTGCATATTAATTTCGTAAGGCCTACTGTAAATGCACAATTTTTTAACCATTCTTCACGTAACATATTTTTCTTATCTGTGTTCATTTTTCTCCACTTTGCCTTCTTTTGCATCTTATTTTCACCATCTTCCATCAGACCATATCATTCCATACTCTAATTTTATATTCCTTCCTCTTCTTTTTCGCGGCAATTTGTCTTAACATGCATGCATTGTTCCTCTCTATTTTATGTCACATTTTCAGTACTTTAGCTTTTTTATTTTCTGGAAATCTTCAATGATGTGTTTCCTAAATCTTGATGGAATATATTTGAAAATATAAACTCCTTGTTTTATCAGATTTAAAGTCGTTTGAAATAGAAAACGGGTTATAACTTATTTTGCATGTTATAAATTTTATAAATCTATCCCACCGTAATATTATTAAGACTTTTAAATAAATAATTTCCTTTTTATTTTTAACGCACGAATTAATAAGGTGCCCGTAAAAGGCAATTTCTAAGAAAATCCTAAACGTTTATGTACAAAAATATCTTAAATAATAATGTGTTGGTAATTATTCAGTGTAATAACATTATTCTTGCGCATATTGTTAGCAACTTTAAATTTGTTGTTAAAGAAGTTTTACGATTAGTATGCCGTGGATGTAAAGTATATTTCGCGGAATTTTAAACCAATTTCGTTATCGGGAATCATTGACGAAGTTTATTTCGTTTGAAACCTTATTATTAGGGTCACTGGGTAACATACGAATAAATCAACGACCTCCAGTACACAGCATAATTTATATACAAATTTGGTCCGCAGTAAGTTTCTGAAATTATGTTTCAACGGCCAAGCGTATTTTGCGATTTTAACTTAATTTGTTGTACAGGAATTGTTTAATAAGCATTTCAAATAATCACAAAATTCAATAGGTCTGTTTTAATCGTGAAAACATGATTAATTTAGAATAATGCCTTTCTATAATATAATTTTCAAGTGTTCACTAATACTATACTAGAGGTTCTTCATTTAATGTTCCAATTAAAATTTGATGGATTTAACTTGTACAACAAAATTCGACATTTATCAGAAATGGAATTAGATTGAAAAGTAATTTTGTCATTTATAATTAATATTGCAAAAAAAGTAAAACAATAACTAATACGTTTTTATATTAAAGTGAAATTTTTCTTTTGGTTAAATACATGTGATTAACGATATTTAATAAATCATCAATAATAGAAGAGTACTATTAGCTGCTTCAGATATATTAAAATTAAAATTGAACCATCTTTTCTAGGTTGATTAATTATTGAAATTAAAAATTAATATATTTTTCCATCTATGTAGAAAATTGAAAACGAAAGACCAAAGTTCGAACTGGAATGTTTTTGTTTGTTTGAATTTTTTTCCTACTCTTGACATGTTCTATACATTTAACTCAGTAAAAATGTTTAATTAAAAATTAACGATGTTGTGTAATTTGTAATGTAAATTAACAATTACAAAAATAATATCTGAATTTGTATTAAAGTTTCTATATAAATTTATACGCAAATGTGGTAAAAATGTAAAAATAGTGAATTTGAAGCAAATTTGCATGAATTATTAAGTTTAAAGCATAATTATTATTAATTAACATTATTTAATTTACCACCGTAATGAATAATTATAAAACGTAACTTTTATTTCGACAATTTATAAATTGACAAATTAGGACGAACAAATAAACTTATTAAAAACAGGACATGAAACAAAAAATAAAAATTGAAATCCATGGACAATTCATTTCTGTTATTGTCTTTAATAAAGATATTACTTTTATTCAATATTAAACTGCACGTGTGCTCCACCGTCAATTGTTTCGTAAATTATTAATTTCATACATCAGCTTTATACTTTATCTCTTTACTTTGCTGCTAAATAAAAATAATAATAATAATAAAAAACGAGTTATAATCGAATTTGTATTTCAACTTTTACATTTTGGCGTCACATTCGGGGTTTATGTATCACAAAGTTTACTAACTACATAAACAATCCATATTTAATCCGGACAAACACGCACCGCTCAAACAGATTTAACATTCTTTACAATTACTCAAAATCCATCGCCAATTTCATCATTAATTCAATTCGATTAATAATTCGCCCGAAGCCTAGATTGTTTAAAGAAAAAAAAAAAAGAACAAAATTTCCCCTCTCCGCACTGAAAAAAAAGGTGGGTTGAATCAACCGAATTTCACTTGAATCAACTCTAGTATTACGTTGTATATAACCAAGTGCATTCTTCAGTAGATCTAAATGGCATAATTTCTTTATTGAAAAAAGTCGTTGGTTAGAATCTACTCCGCGAGTGTTGATTTCAAATGAAGCATTAAATAAAAACAATTGCTATTTTCAGTTAATATAAGGTAACAAACTGTTTCATTCAACTGACTTGTGGAGTAGAATTGAGACATGTAAATTGGAAGCAAAAATAATCAAATATTTTTATTT
>JABFPN010005765.1:0-12565 GCA_022817305.1 Leptoteleia sp. ZL-2020
CGTCTATGCGCGCGCACGCTCGATCCGCGAACGTGTGTGTGTGTGCATGTTAGCGTGTACGCGAGCGCGGTGCACCGGGGTCCTTGCTCTCTGCGCCGTATGTGGGTCAGCAGTCTCACACACGCCACTATTCTTGCGTAACCTATGCATGCATGCGCCATCGCGTTATACTATGTACGTGTATATACACAATGTGCAAACGAGCTCGCACGTATATATACCCCACCTATGTATTTTTATGTGCCTCGTACATTTATACATGTATCAAGCGCGAACATCTCTCTTATTTTCCCTATAGTTTTCAACCATATATCGCTGTTCCGAAGATTATTGCAAATTGGATTTTCGCCCGATTATTTGGGTTTTTAAAAGGATTTTCACATTTTCCTTCCCAGCAGATTGGTCTCGACCGTACGCACGCATTGTCCGCGCGCCATTTTGCGAGGACTTTTTTTCTTCTTTCTTTTTTTTTTTGCGCACTTTAGCGTCTCTTTTCCCAGCGCGCGAAGCGCATTGAATTACGATACGTTTTTTTTTGCATTCCCATTCTTTCGATTCTAATTCGCGACGGTCGATGTGAAAATTTTTCCGCGCCTATTCGTGGAAATCTGGCGACGAATTTCGGCGATGCCCGCGCTGGCAAAGGCGATGGTGTTTTAATTAAAGTTATATTGCGCAACGTCGCTCAATTTATGTGTATTTAAATAAGGAATGCGCCAGTGAAAAATGAAGCGCGTGATTTGCATGAAAATTTGAATTTCTAATCCAGTTTAAGAATCGTCAAATTATATTTAATGTTTTGCGAGTGCATTTAATTACAGCGCGGGACGGAAGATGGGGGGGGGGAAGGAGAGGAGGGGATAAGGGAAATGACGGAAAGTGGAGCGAACCCCAATTTCGTTACGAGCAATAACTCCCTGGCGAGCTAAAAAAAAAAAAATAATAAAACACCGAAAATTAAGACTTTTTGGGGAAACGCGTTGGTTTTTTTTTCCCCCTCGGATTTGGGTCAAAGTCTTCGAGACTTTCACAAATTTCGGCGAGATTCGTAATGTTCTTCATCATTCGCCCGAGCGTTTGCGACGGCGCTTTGTTCGATTTTCACGAATCGAACTTACTTTGGAGAGCCACTTTGTCGAGTGGTTCATTGAAATGTCTATACAAAATGGTTTAATTTAAAGTAGAACAAAAGTACGTTTTCCACTTGGACGATTGAAATTAAAAACATTTTCTTTCTCGTTTTTTGATTTCTTAATTATATTCAAAGCACATTTATTATACTTTGTATCTAATGCAAAAGAAAAATAAATAAATGTATAAGAATTTTGTTTCATTGGATACACTGAGAAAAAAGATATATCACAAATTATTATTTTTTGTATCAATTTGAGGGTATATTGAAAAAGTAATTATTTCTACTGTTAATAATAGTAGAAAAGTACTACACGAATTGCTTCGATAATTATCATTTTTACTACTTTTAATATAATCTTTCACTCTTCAGAGATATCCTGAAATTAATATATAAATTGTTTTTCTCAGTGTAGTCTGCAGTATTTATATAATACAAATATAATCTTTATATTAGATTATAATTTCTTGAGCTTCAAAACGATTCAACTTTTTTTTCAAGTCAAACTAGCATACGTTGCAAATGTCATTAAACTGCACACATAAATTCAAAGTATAGTCTAAAGTTAGCAACTAATAAACATCCCAACTCCAACTTTTTTTTTTTCTATTTCAATTCTTTTAGTTTTCAGCAAGTTGGAGGATTTTGCGAAAGTGTCAACTTCTGAAACTAACAAAGATATTCTAGGGTCAATTATTCTGCGGAAATTTACTGTTTTTTTATGCAGCGAAAAGTGCATTGACAGAACAAAAAAAATTAACGTTGATATATTTTGAAGAAACTAGTTTATGAATATTTGAATGCTGAACGTTAACCAAGTTTTTTCAAGCGAAGAAACATATATTCTTCATTAATTCAATCTATGCATCACGATATGCGCATACTTACTACGTGAAATAAGCAGAATTACAAAATATTTGTGACGAAAAGATCGCTCTGTCTATGCGCTTTGTCTATGCGAATTAAATCGAATAAATTTTGATTTGTTTATACCTAGCAAACTGCATCAACTAAATAATTGTTCCTAACACGAGTAAGAAATATTAGTTATTCGAACTAAATTACACGAGTTATCGAATAAAACCAATTAAAAATCAATCCAATCATAAATCCAAATATAAATTTACTTAACCCAATTCATTTAACAATTTTTAGTTGAATCTGCTAATCAAATTTCTCTCAGAATAAGTATATTCATAAACCGCCTTCCCAGTTTCACACTGAAAACAAATTTTTGACTGCTTCCAACTCGATGGTAGAGTTGATGAAGGCATACTTGAAAGAACCATATTCAAGTTAAATCTCCCATATTTATATAGTTGAATGAGAAAAATATCTCACGTTACAAAACAGTGACGTTGGCGAAGTGGCTTAAGTTATAACTCCATGTTAAAATATCTACCTACTGAGTTCAAATCCTAGCCAAGGCGAGATTATGAAAAGATTTTTGTTATAAAATTATTAAATAAAATATTTGTCCTTACCCAAGTATACATAGAGTTAATTCAACTCAAAATATATTTTATTTGCATTAATAAAATGAGCTGTGTCAAATTATAAATAAGCTTGATCGTATTTGACTCAGAAAACGAGTTGATTCAACTCGATTTTACTTGATTCAACATAGCATTTATTACAATGCAGCTGGCCAATTATTATGAGAACATTAACTCATTCATTTTTCCGCATTAAAATGCATATTATTCCCCGTGTACCCTACAGTTTGCCATTAAAAAAAAAAAAAAGGAAAAGGAAGAAGAAGAAAGGAGAGTATAAAACCGTTAAGCATTGGGAACGGATATCAAAGTTATGATCTTTCGGTAGAAAGTGAAGTCGGGGGGGCCTGGCCGCGCGTCCTCCGCTCTCGGCCGCGGGAATCCCATAAAGCCTTCGCCATGGATAAAACGAATTTCTCCCGCGTGCCGGCGTACTTGAAACGAGCGCCTAAGCGGAGGCATTGTCACGATATCAAGGGAAGTCGTGATTCGCGCGCCGGCCGCGGCACGTCAAACCGTTTTTCACGAGGCGCAGGATTTACCGTTACGGGGAGAGCCGCCGACCGACGGTGAAAGTGACTCTCCCACGTCATGACATCCTAGGCCTAGCCGCCCCCGCGACTTCCTTTCCATGCGCCAACTATGCTCATTTTTTTCTCTCCCTCTCTCTCTCTCTCTCGCACTCTTCTTTTTTTCTTTTCCCTCTCGTTTCTCGGCCGCCTCCAGTCTCGCTCATTCCCAGTGTCTGCCGTTGCTTCCGCGAGATGTTTGAGCATCGCTCGCCGGAAACGAACTCCGCTCGATTACGTCGCGCACCGGAATAGAAAGTCGATTTGCAACTACGTTACGGTTCAATATTTTTCGTTACTTCTTTTCCGTTTCTTTTTTCTCTCTCTCTCCTTTTGATTTTGTATCTGTTTCGACGAAACGCCGCGCGACAATTTCCTAATCACTCGAAGAAACGCCGGTGATAAAAGATAACGCTACTGTTTGAATATTAATTTGAATTTGAATTCATTTTGATGTTTGGAAAGATTTGCAATTCTTCC
Source organism: Leptoteleia sp. ZL-2020 (assembly GCA_022817305.1). Lineage (NCBI taxonomy): Eukaryota > Metazoa > Arthropoda > Insecta > Hymenoptera > Scelionidae > Leptoteleia > Leptoteleia sp. ZL-2020. The sequence goes on from JABFPN010005765.1 coordinate 3,678, forward strand.
GCGCAATAGAATTCTTTTGCCTTCGAGGTTTCTTACTTTAAACAACCACATGAATTTTGCAATTATAATGGACTTTTTTAACTTTTTCAAATTGACAATCCGATTGGTCAATTTTTACGTTGAAATTTATGATATATAATATTATATACGAAACGCGTAGGTGATTCTTTTCAGGATTGCGAGTAACTATATAAAAATGGTTAATCCGCGTTGCGTAAGCGTTGATTATGAAATTGGCGAAAAGTGTTATCAATTTTATGTTTATTTACAAATAGGAAAAGGTTGCTGAGAAGTTGTACAAGTTGGTATAATGTTCAAATGACGTTTATATAACGGTGGTTACGCAACGGCCTTTTTGTCGTTAGTTGATCGAGGAGGATGTTTTTTCTTTTTTTTTTTTCCTTTTCCAAGTGGGATGTTTCATTCATCATGTTCTTGTTTGCGCAACGAAACAAATAATAAAGCAAGATGCATCAGCCGCGATGCGGAACGCTGGTACTACCTCAACATTTCTTAACCCATCTCCACGGGCAATTAAACGTCATACGCATTTCCGTCTTGACCTTTTTTGTACCAGGAAGCAAAAATCGCAGTTATGACGGGAACCCATTTCTCACTGAATGCCACTTTCGAAATTTCCCACCCCAAAAAAAGTGGGGGGAAAAAAAGTTTGCGTCGCTAAAACTAACAGTGACTTGATCGTCATCCACGACGTCATGAATATTCACGAATCCCAATAACTTATTTCTCCTTTTCATTTAAACGAAGGAATAAAGACATTGATTTCATTCAGAACAATTATATTTATATGTATATACGAACGTTTAGTAAAAATCAAGCAAAATTTACAATTTTATTTTCAAAATTAAAGATATAAATTAATACTGGTAGCTTTTACTTTAGTTTTTACTTTTACTAATGTTCACATTAGTAAATTTGATGTCAAAAAATGACAATGACATTGTAAAGTATAAATGATAAGTATGGTCCCGATTTCTCTCTCCCAACAAAATTTCACTCAAAAATCATCTTGTGTAAAAAATTGTTCAATACTTTAACAAAAAGAGATATGATATCATATAAAGGGAAAGTAAAGAATATGAAGAACTCAAACAATTTCATGCTACTGTAAAAAAAAAGAAAAAAATTAAAACAAATTAAATTAGCAAAACGCGAGATTTTTATAAATTATGAAAACTTAACGCATACCTGGTAACTTTTATAATTAAATGTTAATATTTATTTCATCCTACATCCATTATTATATATAAAAATATTCATTATTTCCCCAAATATTGATTTAGCAAAAAAAAAAAACTGTATTTAGTCTAGTGGAATATTTTTTTAAAAATTTCCTTTTAATGTTAACATATACAATAAATTTTCATCTTAACCGAACAAAATTTAATTCTAATTACGCAATTTTCGCTAATAACAACCAGATGACTTTTTTTTATCAGTGGTTGGAATTAAAATATGAAAATAAAAAGAAAAAAAAAAAAGATTTCTTTACGTATTGCACCCAAAAAAAAAAAAAAAAAAAGAATTAGGTTTCGTTCGAAAGAAAGGTCGCGTTCACGATCAAATGTATTAATACGTTTAGGCGAATTTGTTTGATTTGTCGAAACATGCTCGATAGTTCGCTTATGACACAACGCGGCGAAGCTTGCCATAGGAAAAGTAAGGTAAGGCCAGTGGTATAATAGAAACTTTCACTGCAAAAGTTCAACGCACTTGGTGTGCTCGGTGCGACTCTCACTGGCCGTTCTGGCTCAATGTGCGCGAAAACGACAGACACCGTTTCTACGTAACTCACGCTACAAATTACAATTCTTTTTTCTTTTTTTTTTCGCCGTTTCGTCATTGTCATGGTTATATTCCCGGCGTCGCTTTTTCGTCTAATCCATTTTCGACGGCCGATCCGTAATGCGAAAAACCAGTTGCGCAAATGTTTGTTCTGTTCGCGTGAATAGCGCACAAAAGGTAAACACTAAAACTGAGAACCGATGCGAACGATTTGCGGGATGAAAGTTGTATGTCAAATGTGGTCATTATAAGTAGATTTCGGTCAGTGCAGAAAACGAATCTTATGACGAGACGATTGTTTTTGGGGTGAATGAAGTTTTTAGTTGTGTAGAAAAATGAATAAATTATATTAGCATTTATATAATATGTAAGGATTTGCAAAAAAATGAAAATATCTTGTTAATATAAGGTTATGTGCACTGAGAAAAAAGTTGGGATAAAAATTATTATACTAAATGTAAAAATGGGGACAAATTACAATTCTTGTGATATTTAAAATACATTTTAAAAGAGATAATCAGTATTGTACAAGTATACAAGTATTATGGTACAGTATAATAAAAATGTTCATTTTTCTTATAACCTCTTTTAAACTGTGTATTAACTAAGGCAAGAAGATGTCATTTGTCCCTCTTTTTACATTTAGTATAATAATTTTTATCCCAATTTTTTTCTCAGTGTGCAGATAGAGAGAGGATTTTTACTATTTTGAATAGTAAAAATGACAATTTTACTATTCCTTGTATTAAACAGTTACATTAAAAGTGATGTTATGTCGAACAAACTTTTTTTTTTAGAAATAAAAGTATATATCACTATATATACAGGTGGAAAAATAAAGAGTTAATTTTACCATAAAAAATTGGATTCCAACCCCAGAAGACAATTTATGAACATACTTGTGATAAAATATGAAATAAATGCTAAAATAATGTACTTTTTCCTACAAATTTATTGGAATAAATGCTTTATTATAGTATGTCTTTCATAATTTATCATAAAAATGTTCATAAATTGTCTTTTGGGGTTCGAATCCAATTTTTTATAAGAATATTAAATATATATATGTATTTTTTTATAAGAATACTACTACTATATCACGTTTTAAAAATATTCCTTCAAATAAGATAGAAAAAAACCCTAAAAAAAAGAAGACAAAATTATTTTCATATTTCCACCTAGTCGCAAAAGTGAGTTCGAAATCACTGGCGAACGAACGCGAAAGAAAAAGTTAAGTTCATTGGCGTGGCGCGTTGCGTCGCGTGCGAAACGCGGATAAAGCCGTGGCTCAAAATAATAATAAAAAAAAAACAAGTCCGAAAATGAATCGCCGCGATTGGGTGGCGAACGAAAATACCGCCGAGGTGGCAATTTTTCGAGCCGGCTCCTTTTCTCGGTACGAAGCGTGCCGCGATTTGAAACAATCGGCTTAGAAAGTCGAACGAGCCAAATTCCTTCGCCGAAGCGTAGTCCGTCGACGAGCAAAACCGTCGCATTGTCGCGCGCGCGCGCGCACGCCGACTGGCCAACAATTGTGAGATTACAATTAGCGAAGCGTGCAATTGTGAAATCGCGCCGTCGGTGTTATTGACCCGAAGGACAGCGCGAGTTATCGTGCCCGATATCGCGACCGATTCCAGCCAATAATCGACTGATCATTCAAAATTTGCCACACGTGAATCACGAATCGCAACCGCGATACCACCCGCCCGCTATTTAGCCCGCGATTCGCTTACGTTTCGACTTTTTAAGGCTCGTCGAGTCGGCTTTAATTGTATGGAAAAAACTGGGATAATCAGGGGAAATATACTAGTAAATTTTAGCATCATTCGTTTGTCATGATCACACTGAGAAAAAAGTCACATGGTTAATTTTCGTGATTAATAAAATACTGGTTGAATTAACTAAATTATGGTTATTTTAACTAAAAATCAGGTAACTGGAACTAAAATTAACTATGCGTATAGTTAATATTGCTATATTTTTTTCTCAGTGCATGCATATGTTTCATGTGACCATACATGTGTTTAATGTGACCATATGTATGGTAACGTCAAACATACGATACGTTTAAAATAAACTTTTCTATTCTAGTATCCACCATACATTTTTTCTCCCATGATTTGCCTGATATAAAGACCCAAAAAATGTTAGTAAACACGACCAGGTGTGCTCGGATTAACCATAAAATTATTAGTTACCATTATTAAGGTCGATTAGATTAATTTAACTAAGATAATAATATATATATATATAGACTCATGAAATGCACATTTCGGGGACGCACCCAGAAATTCATCCACAAGTTACACTCCTGAATATTATATTATGTTGTAATGTTTTAATTTTTGTGAAAAATTTGAAATTGACCAATAGAAAATTCTTAGTGATGAACATATGCCCCCGCGACATCTATTTTTTTAAAATCTAACTAAACTAACAACACGGGAACCAAGGCCGTGTTGGTCGGGGGCGTCCTCAAAATTACTGTTTCATGTGTAACTATTTTGAGGACGTCCTCGAAATCGAAAAAAGTCCTCAAAATGTATGTTCTATCACTTTTTGCGTCCTCAAAATGTATGTTTCACAAATATATATATATATATATTATAACTAAGAAAATAACCAAGGCATCTAGTTACAGGGAGAAAAATGATGGAGTTAATTTTCTTGTAATAACTAAAAGTCAAATATTGTCTCAGAATACAATATTATTATGAACATATTTATGATAAAATATGAAAGAAATGTTAAAGTAAAGTATTCGTTGATGTGGATTTATTGGAATTCCTACAATGATAAAAATTTATTATATTATTAATAACTCGCGAATATGTGTGCACTTACGATACAATTTATTTGTAACGTATAGTTGAATAATAATATTTATAATATAATTTATTGCGTTGGTTCATAAATTCCATTATAAGTGCGCACTTATCTACGAGTTGTTAACAGTATAGTAAATTTTATTATATAAGTTTTTCTCTTATATATTTTTTCTCGTATAATTGTGGTAAATAAAGGTAATTAATTTCATGTGCACTTGGAAATATTTTATATGAAAAATGTCAATGTTTTATATGATTCTATCGATTTTGTAAATATAAAATATTGACTTTTAATATGTATTATTTAATTTAAAACATTCTCAATTTAACTGGAAACATAATACAAGTAGCTTGTTTACTTTTTAACTTTCATTCATTTTCCTTCCTCTAAAAAATTGCAAATCCCCTAATATCCTCCAAGTACAACCCACATAAAATTATAACTCTATAAAAAGCACTTCTTTTATCGATTCAAGCTTCCATCTTCATACGTCAAAATAAATTCTAACAACACAAACGTAAGAAAAAAAAAAGGTAAATGAATTATTCAAATGTTCAAATTCAATATCTATTTACATGAAAACATCCTATAACCCAATTATAACATTTACATAAATTATATAAGTTAACCAAATCTTTCACCGCGACTAAAAGTACAAAAGAAATCTTTCGAAATGAATTTGATATCAACGTCTTTTTCCTCGGGACTACAGTACATTTTACAAAGACGAAGAAATTGGGTCATCGACTGCGGGTTTCCGGTACTGTCATCGACACACATTCGACCCGTGTGGATCGCTTACCTAAAATAAAATTGTTACCAAAAACTCCCCACCTCCCTGTTATCATAGAACACCTATAAGAGGAACAAAGAAAAGAAAAAAAAAACAAAAAAACAAAAATATAAAAACAAAAATACAAACAAGAAACGAAAGTAAGTCGAAAAGAAAGGTCGCGCGATGCGATCTGTGGTCCATACCTAAATGTCGACCCTGTAGCACACTCATCTTGGCGCACATCGTCTATGAAACGCACGTTACACTGAATAAAACTCTCTAGAGGGCACCGAGCGTCAAACGCAACACCACTACGCGCGAGTAATCCATCATAATCGTGGAACTAGAACCGTGGAACTCCAAATTGGCCGCGCACAGTGGAACCGCGTGGGCGAAGAGCGAAGGGCGAGGCGCCGCGGGAAATGCTGGAAAGCGCAGGAAGTCAGCGTAGGGCCGCGAGCGGAAGTGGCGGCGTGGGGCGATCGCCGGCGCGAGCGCTCCGGCGCCGAAAAACGAAGTGAGCCCGGCGAGTTTTTCGGGACAATGTTGCACGCGAACCGCGCGAACCGCGCCGCGTAGCCGTTCCTCGAGGTGGTGGTACCACTGACCTCGATACCGAGGCGAGGGCCCCCTCCCCCCAATCGTAAAGACCAATGCCAAAAACTCGACTCCGGTACACCGGTCCCTCCGCCCGGGGAACTTTCACTCTCCTCGCCAACGAGCGATCCGAGGCGAAGCTCATTTTCGGCCAATTATCGTTTTAACAATACACGACAAATGCGTCACGCGGGCTCGCGCGTCTTTCGTCAACAATCCGGCCGTTGTTTACTCGCGGGGACGTCCCCCCCCCCCATCACGGGGCCATTTCGTCGACGCTGACAAGCCTTGATTCAACGGTTTATAAAGACAATACGTTCGTTTTTCTTTTTCTTTTTTTTTTTTTTGACCTTTCCTTCCGTTTTGTTCCGGCTGATCGAACCATTTTTCATGACTAAATATGAATCCGCGTGATTTTGGGAAATGGGACTGAGAATTAAGTATGAGATGGGAGAGAGAGAGAGAAAGTGAAAATTATGAGTAGATACTTTTTTTGTTCAGACTCTAATTGAAGATAAAATGATTTCTGTTTTAGTTGAATTCTAAGGGACTATTTGCTTATTTATTTTTAGATTTTAATTGCTGTAAATATGCTTTTTATGGTGCTTGCTTGTTTATTAAAAAGTAGTACGCACAGGGCAATTGTATGGCAATGCTTTGCATGCACTTCATTAGACTATAAAATGTTATAATATATTATTCTTTATCTTTAAAAGTAAGACACCGAACAAGGTATGACTTTTATGTTAGGTACAACAATTTTTTGATTAAATTTTAATAAAAGATAGGGACCTTATATTTTTCCCTGCTATTAAGGGATTAGTGCACAAAAGTTTATTAATAAATAATTCTTCTACTTTAATTTATTAATTTATTTAAGTTTAATATAATCCAAATGCAATTTGATGCATGAAATAAATTGTATTTATATTACTTGAAACAATATTAATGATGATTAAGAAATAGGAAAGTAAATATGATTTCTTTATATAAAAAAATTTGTATATAAAAAAATTATCGCAAACTTTCTTAAATTGACTTTTCTCAGACCAAGGAACAAAGGATCTGCGATTAATTTAATAATACAAATTGCTTGACCTTTAAAGTAAAATTAAAATTCCTGCAATGCTACGTTTCATTTTTACTTATTCTTTCCGCAAATAATTAATTATGAAGAAAAACGATTGGACTATTAATAATTGGAATAACATATAAAACTTGCGATGTCGGACAAAGCAACTGTTGTTAAACTCAAACAAAAAAAAAAAAAAACGATACATCTCGAAAATCAGCCGACTGAGTTTGACGTTTTTTTGTTTTTTGTCAGCCCCGAAAACAATGACCGGCTCGTGACTTTCTAAATCGAATTAAATTCGTAACGTCTTTCTACGGGTTAATTAATTAAGGCGCTGGACATTTACAGCGCACGATTAATGTACTACATTACCGAGTTTCAAAAATGAAGAAAAAAAGAAAGAAAATAAAAATAAAATAATTCACTTGCTACAAGTACACAAAAAAAAATGTTAAGCCAGGGAGTTTCATTATTTCTCTTTTTTTCTCATAAAAGAGTAAAAAATAAATTGTAAAATGTGAGAGTATTTATAAGACAAAGTAGAAAATAAAATAAGTTGGCCTGTAACAAGATGTAATGTATATTATTTTGATATCAATTAATAGGTCTGTTGACCTTCATAAAAAATAATTAAAAATTATAAATATTACAAAATTAAACATTTATTCCTATTGATTTTATAATTATATTTAAATAAGGCTCTACAAAAAATGGTAACGAATGAAATTAAAATATATAGAAATATCTTGCAGTAAAAGGTGATTTGAAAAATATAATAAAAATATTCATTGTTTAAAAAAATATAGGAAAACACACAAAGTGTAATATTTTACAATATTTAACAGTTCAATTATTTTAAATAAAGAAAATAATGTATTCATGAAAAAAAAAAAAAACAAGAGACAATAAACAAGACAACTTATTTTTCTCCTAGCAAAGGACTTATTATTATTATTATTCGGCTTTGTGGCGCGGCGTTCGAAATGATTCTCTCCGGGCGGAACGTTACGTGATAATTGAGGGCCCCCGGGCCTGGTGCGGCGGCTTGGCCGTTTTCACGGGATATTTCGGGGCGGGAGCTGGATTTTCAGGTGTTTCGTTTTCAGCCGATAAGAAAGTAACGAAAGTCGGCGATGAAAGTTTCGCAGGACCGGGCCCGAAGCCCCCGAGGTAGTCCGACCGATCTGTGCCGAAAGTAAAAGTACAATCGGTTCCAATGACGCGCGCAAATCCCGGAGCCGATAACCGCTGTCGACGCGCGCGCGCGCGCGCGCATTTCAAATCCCCCCCGTTCGTATTACCAAATTGAACCAAGTTGCAAGTTCAATGTAAATTTCGCGCACGATTCGCCCGAGCGTCGAGGGCGTCCCGCGAAACTGGGTTACCCCTAACGACGGCGCCGATCGTTTGCGCGCGAAATAATTAAATTATTTATTCACAATTGTATGTTAACGCGCGGCTAATTTTATGCTAACGCCCGTACGCGTAACCGTCACTTTATATAACACCGTTTGTACAGAAACAATGCGCGAAATATTACCGGGTACTCGCGGAACCCGGCGCCCAAAATCCGAAAGACCGAGTGAAGTCCGTCGCGGCGTCCGGCCATTTCCAAATTCAGTCAAGGTCACCGCGGCCGATGACGACTAACGCGTAATTGCAATTAGCCTCACAGATACGCGGCCCGTCGCGAGCGAGCGCTCTTATAAATAGATAATGAACGCGCGGCCGGCTAATAAAGTTGCGCACTTCACCTCGACCAACAATCATTTTCAAACCGCACGATCCATGCGTGTCACGTAC
>JABFPN010005766.1:0-12563 GCA_022817305.1 Leptoteleia sp. ZL-2020
CTGATCGTACATGCTTTATCGGATATATATAGGTTACGTTGTCACCTGTCACATTCTTTAATAACAAAATTTAAGGAAGAGAAACAACTTACTTTTATTTTACACAGAATTCATATGAACTACAAATTATATTCCTCTAATTTTCAGAGGATGCGTAAATATACATTCGTAACAAGAAATTCCTCTTATTTTCACACGAAATCCTCTTCTCGTTATTTTAACCAGAATATCATTTTATTTTGAAACGATTCCTGTGAATTTGAAATGATTTTTTTAAGAGTGAGTGTATACATTTGTATGTTCTTTTATAATTAAATATAAACTTTAATTAATTGCGGGATCTTATAAAATAATAAATCAAAACATTTTAATAGAGACTAATAAGTACTTTAAATTTAATGAATCGTTATACATACAGTTGAATGCATAAATTATTTTGAGGATATTTAGTTCAAAAATTTATCGTTAATTTAATTAAGCGAAAATTAATTCGTTAACTTTCGCTTAACGAATTTCAAGAACAGTTCGTCCGAAACACTAATTATTTAATAGGCAGACACGATCGATATGCCTGCTTTAACGTGGGTAATGGATGTAAAGTGACACGCTGGCATTTAGATGGGGATAAACGCGAATGAAATTAAATATACAACTTTTGTCAAATTTGCCTGTTCACCGGTGCAAAACGTATATTCGAAAAAACGTCCCTTTCAAATATGTATTACTCTAATCAAATATGATTCGTATCTTATAAGGTGATTTCGGATTCCATCAGTTAACTTATTCTATTTTATCCATTGACAAAACTAGAGGAATACTCCGCAAGACATTTCAAATTTAAACTAAAATATATTAATCTTTAACAAACTCTCATTTATTTAGTTTTAAAATAGCTTTACATTTAGAAAAAGTTTACGGAAAAGCAAGGATAGAATAATGGATTCTATCTTTAAAATCTTAAATACACTTCGTTCCTCGTAAGTTAAAATTAGAATTTTTAGACTGTCTCGTGCTATCATAAAGTGTAAAAATCAAATCCATTGGCATTATAAAAGAATTTGATTTGATTTATATTGATTTTCCGCAAAAGATGAACAAAAAGTGTTTGATATATGAATAGAATGAATAAAGTATTGAAAGCGGCATTCCTATGAATCCTATGATGGTATTACCATTCTGATAAATTGAATTTCACTACCACTTAAATTTTTTCCGAATTGTAAAAATATTTTAATGTTATCATTTTAAGGTCAGTCGTTATATCTTTTTGGGTAAAACACGTTTAAAATTATTAAAGGGAATCTATTCCAATCATTTCCTTAAGAGTAGTTTTAAATTATTTTCTTTATCCAACTCTGTTCACTTTTACTTTCAGGTTTCAAAGCCTTGATTATAAGAAAACAATAACTCCTTATCCAATCAGCGGATTATTTGTTTGTGTTGTCAGCTGGTAAATCAATTCATTTGGCATTGATCCAATCTTTAATTAGAAAAGTAGATACGGAAACGCGCATAAATGTATAATCGTCAGGGCGGCTATCAGAATGTCAATTAGCTTTATTGCGTACTCCGTGCCGGCGCCTTTGACGTTCAACTTTATATGATGTGCATTACCGTTTTTGCAGGTCGACGCTGAATACCAGTCACGAGCACAGCTGGCTACGCGCTGCGCAAATCTACGGCAATTTGCTGTAACGTTTTGGATTAAATTAATATACACCCAGCTGCGCCATATCTGCCCGATCATAAATCTGGTTTAATCTCAGACGCACGCGAGCCAGACGCACTCGTCACGGAAAAATGAGCCAAATAATAATTATGTGCATATCATATAATTAAGTTAAACACGCTGAACCGCTTTAATCAACCTGACCTGATTTATAGGCGATTTTCTTCCACGAGTTTTCGCCGCCGGTAAATCTGCCACACGTGACAAGTATTTCTCGTGGGGATATTATTAAATTAACCCCTTTCCCTCCCTTTCTTTCGTCCCCGTTTCCTTCGTACCTAGTTTTTGTTACGTTCCCCGTTTTGGGTCCGTTTCTTTTCGGTTGGCATCCTTTTTTGAAATGTAAACAATACAGTGTCGTTGTTATTTTCATCGTAAAAGAGTGCTCGTAAAAACGCGTTACGAGGATAAAAACTTTTTTTTCTCTCTCCTGACAGACAGTATATCAAGCAGAGACAATACGAATAATCTTGTTATTGTGACAGAAGTTAATTCATAATTTTCCATCTAAGACACCGTGATTTACCGTCGACTTGTCGTACGTAAACTCGTAAAAAGCGTAACGCATTATTCCAATCATAAATTTCACTTACCAGTCCAGGAGCAGCCGTAAAGTTCGACTCGCATGCAGACCGTGCGTATGTGGGACGTGTAAGGAATAAAGCGCACCTTCGTCGCCAAAATGGGCGGATCGAACTTCTGCTCCTTCTCCTCGTACTCATTGTCATTGCCGTCTAACAACTGAAACAGATAAATGACACCGGAAATATGATATATTGTTTTTCGTACGCGAATTTCGGAGACGGTCGGGCAATATCAAATGGATTATTTTATTAGAATCTTCGTCGTGAGACGTGGATCGTATTGTTATCGTGGATTTAACGAGATCTTTGCGGTAGATTCTCTGGAATTAAGATTGACGCTTGTCGAATCTGACAGTGCTTTCAGTTATTCATGGTATATCAGGGTGTTAGAAAAATTCCGTTAACTGATATCACGAGACAAAGATTGAAGAAAAAAATAAAAGTTCATTAATAAAGAAGTTGCGGTGATGGTTATTGAACAACCATTAACTAATTTGAAAATTAACCTTTTCTTCTAGATAAAAATACCTAATTGAAATTTTTACTAAAAATGATAAATTTGAACCTTCCTAATATTTCAATATCGTTTGTAATCAACAGAAGTGTAGTTATTGTATAATTTTCATTACACGCGCAGAAAATTCTGTGTTAAGCCTATATAAAAGATAATGACCAAAGTGAGTAAAACAGGAAGTAATGCGCGAATATCTTTTAAGAGATAACCCTTAATTATTAATTTATTTTTTCTCATTACCAATATAATTACCAGAATTTTAATTTTTTCAGAATTCAAGACGACTGATTGACGATTGACTGGCATGGTTGGGCCAGTATTACATGCTAATAGTTTACGAATAGTTAGCCCACAAGTTATTCGCATCACGTGTCCAATGATTAGCCGATCATTGGCTTGCAACGGTCATCCGACAACTGTCGGTATAGTACCAGTACTGTGCCGATCGTAAATTTCTACTTGGGTATCGTTTACGATCAAAAATCCTTAATAGAATCAAACGCTCGAAACTCCAAGATAATTCCCACCATTACAACTCAATTCGATAATGATCAAATTGCCTGATAGCGTAGTTTATTACGAGCGGGCGAGTTAGGGACATTTGAAGCGGTAGAACCTTGCCCGTATACATCATAACTATAAACTTCCGCGATAATTCAGGTTCTCTGCAGAATTACGTCATACGTAGCGAGTAAAATTTGAACCTCGTGTGCACGTAAACGCGTGTCTTATCGTTGCCAATCTAATTAAAGATGTCGCAAAAAGACAAGCGGAACGAAGCATCGCTGTTGGCTTCTCGCAAGCCGTAAAGGTTCTGATTAAATCGACACTTTTGCTAAAATGCTTGCAAATTTGTCGAGTTCAACTATCGCCGATGAATGTTAACGAAATGTCCTCGTCGACGACGTCGGTCAACAGCGTATGGTTCTGAAACGAATTTCGCTCCCACTTTGCGTCAGATTAGCAGGCGTATGTTATAGGACGCGGGAGTAAGGAACCTTCTCTAAATGTAAATTCGGCCGTTAAATCTGCGAGCCGGATTCTGCAACGTTGTTCACGGCGCCCAAAAGCACCTACGCTGAAATATGAACACACACGCGCTGACGTGCACGCTGACACATTGCTCATTAACTATCAATAATCGCGACACAGTCGCAATACCAGAGCCATGTTAATGTGGAATTATGCGCCGACATATGGCGCTCAGAATACACGCTGTAAGTCATTCGTTATTTAATAACGATGCATTGTGAAGTGGTGCGTTTAAAAGAAGCATTTTTTAATTCTTCGGGGATGAATGTTTATTCTTGGCGAGAAATTATTGATTGTTTTATACTAAATGAGCTGTAAAAATTTGTATTCGATACAACTATTTGTCTACTATTTATTAAAGGTGTTATTGCTTAAATAATATGTATCATTAATAGTTACAAATATTAAAATATTATAACATTGACACAGCTGATTATTTTGTATATATGTATTTTATTCTAGCCATCTTAAATTCATAGCTGTATTAATTTTGTATTTTGTAAATTTGAATAATAAATATTTATCCTTCACAATAAACAATACCTTCTAAGATCTACTAAAGTATACGTAATTTTTTAAATAATCATATAATTTATTCAGAACAGCAATATTTTAAAATTTACATACATATTATATTTATAATGTTCGTACTAAAAATTATTTACTACGTACTAATTCATTTTTTATTCATAATCTTTTTCGAAACGATATTTTATTCTCCGCACATTTTTCCATTTAAATAATAAAAATCAATCGCTATTGTGGAACCTCGATTTTTATTTCGAGTTTACATTATTTTCTGAGTCACGATTCCAAGCATTATAAAGCTCTCGACAGTCCGAAGCAGGACAGATATTTTTGAGCGAGTCTTCGATATAAATGGTTTTAAGTCGCTCCTATATGGTTGAACAAGACGCTTTTTCTCTTTACGGTACGTTTATTAGCCCGCTTTACTCAGCATCGATATTGCAACTCCGAATCAATAAAGTTACGAAGCATCGTAAATTTAAAAACAAAATTTCATTGCCTTGTGTTATTGGACGCCAAATTATCAACGGTGTAAGTTTTTTTTTCTTTTATCAAAAATGCATTATGCGGTTGTTGATAAAATATTGTTTGTAAATTAGGTATTCTAATTTTCATACCTGAACTTCCAGATCCGGGTCGAATTTAATATCACATCACACGAAGGAACGTGTAATAATTTTACTTTGTATCGGATTTTTCCCGGAGGTAAAGTTATTCGCTTTGCAAAAAAAGTGCTGTTTTATTGTGTGCATTTGCTGTTGCTCGATGTGGCATATTCTTATTGTAAGCGTCTTTTATTCGACTGGGAACATTACTCCAGTGTCGAAAATCTCTTGTTGAGTGCCCTTACGATACTGTCCCGTAGTACCAACATTTTAAAGTGCAGTGTTGTATTTTATAGTTATGCCGTTTGCGAATGTACGTAATGATGTTTCTTCGCAAGAACGAAAAAAGGACTTGTTTCTACCGAACGTGTTACTCCTTTTCTAAACTCTTATTACTTTTATTACCTGCGAAAACAATTTTGAATGATGACAGCAGACAGTTTTAAATATTTTTAATTTGGAAAAAAAGAATGCACCGAGAAGATAGAAACGTTACGTTAATAAAAAATTATGAAAGTTTAAAAATGCATTTTACATTTAATTATACTTTATTTAGATTTACCTAGCTGAGGCCAAAATACACTAAGCGTTCATTTAGGATTAAGCAATTGTCTAGGTCCTTACTTGAAGCAACACATTGTATTCCAATAGGAATCGCAATATCAAATGTTCTCAACATTGGAATATCAAGTATTCAATTTTGACTACATTTAATAATACAAGTGATATGTGAAGCATAACTGTGATAAATTTACAGTACGCATTTAGATGTGATATATGTATATAAATATTTATGTATGCTTACATAATTTATGGTGTTCATTACACGCAAAATTTAATATTGATTATAAAAGCATTTAATAAATGTTTGTTTGTAATGCTTTGATTACATAGCGCAAAGATATTATAAGGAAACTTAATATTTAATGGTAATGTATGCTCAATATAATATTCTTTAAATTTTAGCATAATTTTTGGTTTAAAAAGAGTTATAAATAAAAGTGTACTAGAGATACAGAATAAAGTATATAAAAAAGATATAAATAACAAATTAAAAGAAATTGTGACATTTTATTCCTTTGTAGTTAATTTTTTATACAAATGAATTTTAATATTTAATATATTAAGTTGTCTTGATCTAATACCCTAACTGTTTTTATAATTTGTAATAAACATTTTTATACTTTATATTAGAATTTATTTTTTAACGTCGTATTTATTTTATATACACTAGGCATCAACATTTCAGTGCGCGTTCCATACAACTGCCAAGTTACCACATTTTCCAAATAGTCATTTGAATTATAGCATCCGCATATAAAATATTAAAATTTTTGACAATCACTAAAGTACATCTACAATGGTTAAATGCAAGACTTAGACTTGTTTTCGTTTAAATATAGCCAAAATTCACCACATACGAAATAAAATATAACAATTTAACAGTTTCACGAATTTCGCAACGTACGTTGCAATTTGTCATACGTCCTTTCTCTCCGTTTACGCAACATTTATCAATAATAGCATAATGCATATTCATTTAAATTCCTCTCCGTACCTTAATCTGGAAAAAGCTTTGCACTACATCTCCCCGAGCACTCATCCACAACCATACCCACTAAATTCCGGATCGATCGGGTCGATTAAAAAATTAGATGCGACTTCGCTTATCAGCCGAGTTGGAGCGTCGAAATGCGAATTTCGCACCGCTGCAAACAATAACGGGCAGCTTTTTATTTGGTGCACTGCAGTGCAATCAATTTTTCGGGAAATTCTAATGCAGAGCCTTTGCACCGATACATCATCAAGGAACGAAGGTTACGACACACGTACGCGGCGGCTCGCATGTGTGGCCCTGTATTGTATGCAATAGATAGGTTATAGGAGCTCGGAGCGAACAACGTGCTGGTGCATGCCGGGTATCAATTTTATATGTCGGTGGGACGGTATCGCACACCCCCTGCGTCCTTGTTTATGGCTATATTAATTATTCGTATCGCGTTCACGAGAAACCGACACGGCGCTCGTATTCCGCCGCGCGGCGTCCGCCGTTCCGCAGCCGTCCCTGTCCGTGGCCCCTACCGCACCTACACCCGACAGGCTTGGCAGTTTAAGAGGCACGTCCCGCCGCTGCCGGAGATTCGCAGCTGCTAAATGGTCGCCGTAATTAGTGCGCTATCTCGCTCCGCGGCAACTTGCCACTCCACGATAATTACGGGCCGATAATGATTTTTATTCGCTCCGAACTTCCGGAATCGACAACAACCCACGACAACCCCGCGCCCAATCTCACGTTAATTGAGTCGGCGTTTACAATTAGTACAGGGCCGAGTTTCGCGAGACTTCGCGCTAACTCCTTTTTTTGCCTCTTTTCTCTCAATCAACCTCTCTCTCCTTCTTCCCTCCCCCTTCTCGCTCTCTCTCTCTCTCTCTCTTCCTCCACCATCGTCTCCCTCTACATCGCTCTTTCCTTCTGATTTCGTCTGTCGGCACTCTTTACCACTACCTCCGTCTCACTCTTTCTTTACATTTCAGACCCATTTCTTATTCGTTTTTTCGTTCTTTAGGAAATCGGAAATCGGAATACGCTCGCGCAGCATCTTTTTACTTCTACAATTACTCAGACAAACTGCAGCTCCTTATTGATTATCTCTTTCCTGTGCTTCGTGCTTCACTTTTCCCGCTCGCAGTTGAAATTAAAACTCCACTTACTGTTCATAATCGCTTCCTTAAATTTGCAATAAATACGTATAGGTTATGAGTAAAAATATTATGATCATAAAGTGCTATAAAAATATTTATGTTAATATAAGTAAAATATACCACTTTTATTTTTTTTTACATACCATTTTTATATAAAGTATGTTACAAATTTTTTGTTATAATGTTAATATTGTTCTTTATGAAAAGTAGTATAAATCAATGATATTATAAATTACGGAAAATGATCTAAATAAAGTAAAATTTGTTTAGATGTATAAGTCTTCACGGAAAAAAAGTATGAAGTAAACTACTAATTTTTATTTAAATTATATATATGGTTAGCCATTATTATCGTATTGATATATTTATCTACCAAAGCGAATATTTATTCCTCCTTGTTATTTCATAAATATCCACGATTATTAAAATAGTTGCAACTACTAATAAATTTCTCTTGGTGCAATAGCCACTTATTCTTTATTATTACAAATCTTGATTTTATTTATATATAAATGTTTCATTGTGTATAATTTGTTATTAATTAAAAAAAGTGAAAAATATATGGAGATTTTATTTCTCAACATTATGAAAATCAAACTTTCCTTAATAACACGTAATTATTAATTCTGATTCATTTTTCATCAAAGTCTAAGTCTTGTTTGTTTTTCATTATCTTCCGTGTAATTTTTACATGAGTATTTCACCAACCACATATTCTTACATAGTAAAGATGTTTATTTCCAGTTCAAAAACTTTGTGCTGAAAACGAATAACGTTGTTTGTATAGTTGAGTCTACACAAGAATTCCTATATATTAAGCACATAATAGACATTTCGCTTTTGACAGCGTCGACAGTCGACTGCGTTAATAAGCATCTCATGTATTTAAGTAGCGTCTGCCTTTAAAAGTCGTTTCATTCCGATTTTCAACTGTCGAAAGTAAATGTCCAACTTTTCGATTTCAAGGCGAAATGTTTAATTAAAAATTGAATTGTTACTAATAGTATAACAATTACGTTGAAGTAAGGTAATTAACATAAAAAATTGAAAATCTGAGATGCAAGAACTTTATGTCACTTGATATATTCCCTTCCTAGCAAATTATTCATATACAGTTTTAATGCTGCAAAATTCCGTTCAGCTTTATTTCCTGCTTACCATTAAAATGTTAATACAATACAAAACTTATTTTCGATGATACCATTTATTATTAATACTTGCAAGATTAAACTGTTTCATGGTTACTGATTAAGAATATTATGCAATTTTAAACAGCAATTCTTTTTTACATCATTATTTTATATCAGCGAATTTTGCATCACGAATCGGTCTCGTCCAATATCAACAGCCGATTCGTACGCTAGAAAAAAAAAGAAAAAAAAAGAAGTAAATAACGTTAAATCAAAAATTAGCTCAACTTGTAAAATCTAGACGAATGTAAAATTTTAATGGACAGTCGTAAAAATGACTGCATAGAAGTGTTGCGCCTGCGCGTGCAAAATACTAAAAGCGGAAAACTGTTTTTTCGAGCCAATTCGGTAATCCGATAATAGCGTGCCCGCGTTCTCTCGGTAATCCATAATCCGTTAATACACGTACGTCGAATTCGCTGAAACTGAAATGCAGACGTGAATCCTCGAGTGATTATTGCAACGAGACTTGAGATACTTAATATTTATGCGTTAGTATTGCCGGCAACTATTTTCATTAAGACATGTTCGATTTTAAATTCCCAATGAAATTTTAATTGCCATCCGATTGTAGTATTCGTCGAGGATTATTTAAGTCTTCAACGTATAAGTGTAAATAAATAAACCGTCATGATCGATATTGCACAATAATAATAAAAACATTACCGGCACTGTTTTATACACTGAAATAAATACATTAAAAATTATTATGCTAGAACGTTAATGAGAAGCCACGTATACAATATAGGGAAAATTTCCGTGCCAGCGCAGTAAACATTGTGGTAACAAAACATCAAAACATATGAAAATACGATAATTTTTTCTGTGTTGACGCTGTAATTTTTTCTACATTGTATAAACGGCTTCTCATTAAGGTTCTAGCATAGTAATTTTTAATGTATTTTTTTTCAGTGTACACTAACTACGGAATCATTAAATTGCGCGGCGGTATTGTAATTGTACCAATAAAAATTTACGGATTAATTAATCACGCGTAGTACGGGTGAGTCGATTGTTATAGTTGCGCGATAATTAAATGAGCAAATATTAATGAAAAACGTGGAAGTTGAACGTAAATTTTTCACACTAATGGGCGACGTGATGAAATTTAACTTCCTAAAAGAATCGATGATGAATCGATACCGGGTAATATTGGTTGCAACATTGGTTAATATTATCATTGTTGTTGCAATGATATTGGTAACGAATGTTACAATCAATGGCATGGGTAATATTCCGAGCGAATTGTAATTTCGATTATTTTGCAAATGAAATATCAAAATTCCATGCCCAGAAGAAGTGGTGTTTTGTGCAGAAATTGCTAATTGAATTTTTCGCGTTTGCCAATTCATTTTCTCCGCGATCCGCGAACAAATTCCATTTCGCGTATACAACGTTGTAATACTGAATAATTCGTTGAACAACGCGTTTTAATAATTCATATTTGAACGTTAAGATAGTATTCTTTTACAAGGAAAGAATTCGTGTAAAGTAAATATACATGAAATTGGATAATTTTGTTTAAAAAACTAGGACATTTTAAGGGAAATTTTTTGTATAATGTAGCCTATAAATACATGTTCTTTAATCGGTGCTACTAAAAATTGCTATAAATTGCATGAAGTAATTTTAATTGACCTAATAAAATTCATCAATTTCGTTAATTCAGTTTAAATTATTTTAATTTTACATTTATATCATTCGAAATAAATTAATATAATATAAACTAAATGGAGAAATTATCCTGCAACTGTGCCAAAAAATGTGAGCACGAGCGAACAGTAAAAATCTGCAATTTGTTGAGATACAAGAAATCACAATTGAAGATGATCGAGTGGCTCTTGATTGAAGTACGAATAATATTATTTTAATAAAAATGAATCCCGATTCCGGTGGATTCTGGCCATTGGTTACGGTAATTTTAATTGCAGAAAGAGAAGGGAAAAGAGAGGCAAAAGAAGCCGAGAATGTATAATTTAAAGTAACGCCAGTAGAATGCGAGTTTCTGCGGAATCGCGCAAAAAGCAGATTCTAGATGAATATGTTAATTGGCTTTGAAATTGGCTGTCCCTATAGTTGATTGATTAAAATTCGATACGTGGTCTTCTGGCAGTGGTGGCGAGCGTTGAAGCGCGTTAAAGTCACCCTTCACACGAACGAGATTGAAATTCCGATGAAAATCACTGGGGTTACCCGCGAACTTAATCGCATTACCACCAAAGTTAAACAGAGTGACGACTTTTTGATATCGCCCGACTTAAGTTCCTTTCTGCATACATTAACTTAACAATTTTTTACTCAATCAAGCATTTCACGGGACATGATTTTGACACAAAATTTATTCTTCTGGCGTGGGATTTGATGTCGCGCTAAATTGCACGCCCGATTCGACGTCGAAGGGTAAATTATTTTTCAAATTACACGGCGCTCGATAAACTGTCGCTTACATTCGTCAATTTCGACGACGACGAAATGCATAACACGGCAATAACTTTTTTAATTAACAAAAAAAAAATAAAAAAAAAACACAAAAACGAGATTAAAAAACGAGAACGAAAACTTTATCCCTTTACCGGTTATCGCGAACAGTGAAACATCAGGACGACGGTTTTACGTTGTCGGTCGGAGTACAACTGTATCGAAAATTTGTGTTGGAAAAGGATTAATTCATCAGCGCTAGCAATAAAGTTATCATTAAATCGCAACTTTTCGTACACCAATAAACCGGTGCAGTCGTCGCAGTGTATGTGGCGTGCGTTTATTCTGAGCAAACTCGCGAAAGCAAATACAAACGTTTGTAACATTCTACGAGTGCTCGGTTGCCTCCGGGCATATTGCGGCACGGTAACCCTCGCGCGTTCTCCAACTTTCGCCCCGGGGATTTATAGTGTCGCATCGTTGAGATTGTTATCATACGGGACCAACTGCGTCTTGTTTCCGACCAGGTACACCTTTCTCTTCCGGAAATCCCGCCGGCACGGCACATCCAATTCCAAATGTCAGAATTAACGCCAGCGACTTGCGAAAGATCGAGAAATTTTATTGCCTTAATGTTGAAACGCATTTCACTCCAACTTCAGAAGTCAATTTAAATTCATCCTCGTCTTATTTTCACGCAGACGCTTAAAAGGCAGAGAAGGTTTGCAGTGCTGAGAAATGATTTCGAAAATTTGAAAATTAACTTAGCGAAAATTTACATATATTGGAATGCTTTTGAATCAAAAATATAATGGCTGTTAAGATCTTTAATTTGATTAATTTAATAATCATGTAGAATATATATAAGTTCCTTGATATAGGTATAAAAATTTATTTCGCAGTGAATAGAATAAACTCAAACTATTTAAAATCAATAAATCCCGTAAATGTAACATTAAATAAAATCTTAGTTTTATTTATATTAAGTTTTGAGATAAATTTTATTTATATATTGAGATAAAATGAAATAAGTATTATTAATAAATTGTAAATAATATTATACAACTGGGCTTATATAAAATAAATTCAACATTAATGGTGTCATTTAAATAAACTATCATAGATTAAAATTACACGGAAAAAAAAGTTTCAAGAGCACACCTAAATGTTTATATGCACTATATAAACAGTATGGTAATATTCGGAACACCTAAATCAGTATAGATACCGCAACCAGACTCGTTTAATAGATTTCATTTG
>JABFPN010005767.1:0-12563 GCA_022817305.1 Leptoteleia sp. ZL-2020
GAAGCATACGAATTCTTGAGCAAAGCATTTGAATTTATATCATAAATATACACTAAATTTACACTAGATATAATTAAACAGATAATCTTAAAAGTCCGTGTAATGCAAGCCGTTTCTATCAGTGTACGCCATCGCCTGGAAAAACATTGGTCTTTATCCATTTTTAGTGTAAATGTGAGAGGGGCGTGACTTACATGTCTCTAGTTACGGATATTTTGGAAGTAAGATCCATATTTCCAAGCAGCAGCGTGGAGTGGTGGTAAAGAAAAAAATATGGTGGTAAAGAGCACCCCTTTGGAAAAAGAATGTTGAAAATTCCCAATTTAGAAGTTTTTCAATGTTTTTCAACATTCTTTTACATAAGGGACAATAGATAACTGTTAGTTAACGAGTTCTATTCTTTGTTAACGACAATTTTTTAATCTAACAGAAACATTACATTATATTGTAAGGAATATACTGAGATTAAGTCTGTTAGACATCCTCGGTACAAATTGTGTGATCTCAATTTTATACTACATTAAATTTTAAATCCTTCAAATAATTTGGATACAGTTTCATTGTATTTCTAATGTTTAGATTGCATTATGTAATCGATGTGAAAATAAACTGTATTCTTAATTTTAAATATCGCATTATGATTGCGATGGCATTATGCAAATATGAGATAATTTTTATTCATAATATCATTAACTTTATATATTTACTCAATTTATTCTTGCACAGTACAGCTCATCGAGATCTGGTTACAATAATGATAAAGAAGTTAAGTGTATAATATTATGGTATGTTTAAATATACGTATCATGTACTCAAGATATCTCTGGGCAGATAATGAAATATATCTGCAGAATGAATCTGTATAAAAGTTGCATTTAGATTTTGGTGGGTAAAAATAAAAAAATCATTGATAGAGCAAACTGATCAATTTATAAAGTAATTATGAAATTTAATAATATTTTGAAATTTCACATGTTCATTTCAATTAAATTAACATGTTCTCTTGTTCTCAATATCTGATTAAAAATCTTTTCATATAACGTGTGAAATTTATTTAATATTTTTAATTAATCGAAAAAGCAATAAATCATCGTATTCTTTTTTTTTGTCTCACAACAATAGGTTTATTGCTACAATAAACTGATTTTCCTATCTTTATGCATGTAAAAATTTTTTTTCCTGCGAGTTTAATAAAATGTTTATGGCCACTACTAAATTAGCAAGCATTAATGTACTTTGGGGATTATCTGATGCATATTGCAAGTGTAAAGAGAAACGAGGCTGCGGATATCGAGATCCATCACTACGCGGTCAACATCAGAGACCAGATCCCTTCGGTCGTGAGCTACGGCCATAAGTAAGAGATTAGCATTGGGCAACCGCCACCGGTTTCAGTCGTTTGACAATCCGTCCGATTTTATTTCCGTCTTTTATATCATCGCATTTTAACGACCGGAATTATTCTTCGATCCAGCAACAGTACTGGCGTCCATCAAACAACATATAAATTACGAACATATAAATGATTCAATGTTTGCACAAATAATTCAATGAAACGATAACAAGACTTTTGAATTTATTTGACAGATTGTGTAAAATTTACATTTATTCATTGCGATAACAAAAAATTTTCATTTCATTTCATTATGTTTAGACGACTTTTTTTTTAATTTGTTTTTATTGTAAGTTTATCAGTCGAATGAAGTATTCAAATAATATATGTTGTTTAATTTATTATTTTTATACTTTTAGTATTAATGTAAAATGTACACAATGAATTATATTAAAATTATTCTCAAAATTGATAGTTTTAAATGCAAACCATTGTTTTAAAAGTGTAGTTACGCACATTGATCCATGTAATTACATGCCTTAGTTAAAATATTTTAGTTAAATTAACCACATTAATAAAGACAACTAACATTATATAATCTCTATAATTAACTATACAGACTTGTTTGCTAATTTTTTCTCTCAATGTCGAACCATCATTTTTGATTTTAATTATCATAACAATAAATTTGTTTGTGGAATAAAAAGTAATTAATTAATGAGTAGTTGATTATTCGATGGTTTGATTTGGTCGTGACGTAAGCGCCATTCCAGCTTTACGTACCATATTAATAATAATAAATTAGAAGTAGACACGAGAAGAAAAAAAGAATTACTTAAAAAATTATTTTGCTTTATAAATTCGTTTGCATGTCTTGTAATTAATTATTTATTTATTTATTTATTTACTTATTATTACCTCCTGGAAAAGTAAAAAAAAAAAAAAAATAAAAAATAAAAGATACATCCATGTCCTTGCCACATGAAACTGTACAACTTTTTGTGTCATAACATTTTTTTTTATCAAAACTGGAGTTTAGTTTGCAACGCGAATGCAGTAATAAACTATTTTTAAAATCGCTCTTAATTTGTCGCACAGAGCGAATAACTGAGTTACGGATACAATTAAAGTTCTTGTATTACATCATGGTCTTTTTCTGAGAGTGACGGACAACATTCCGAGCGGTCAACATTTGCGTAAATATGGGTAACTTTTATGTGCGAGAAGTGACGTTACGGTATTGAAAAGTTTTTTTTAATAAGGCCGTTTATCATACGGTTCAACATCACCATTTCCTCGATCGCAGAGTCGTGAATTCAATCGAAGTATGGCCCAAAGCGTTGCAGCAACGATAATCAGTGAATTCCCACGTGACTTCATTTCCATTATTTGGCAAGGCTCCATGTGAATCAGCGCCGAAGAAATGTTTCATTTTAATGCAAAACCGAGCCGACTTTACACGAACAATGCCGTTCGAAGGTTCTACACGCCAGAGTAGTTGCGAGAAATATAAGAATACCTTTTCCATTTGTTGCGGAAATTCGCAGTTTGGAAATAGCACGTTGTAAAATTACATTCAATGTAAATGGTCGCTCAAACAGCACGAGTTAGATTGGGTCCGGCTCGGTTGCTTTCAAACAAACAAATAAACGTTTTTCTTTATTGTACAAATTAAAATAGTTTACTGTAAAAGACTTTGGTCTTGAAAGGGAAAAAGTAATAAATATTTTTGCGATAGAATTGAGACTATTTTGTGTAAAAAGTGCTTGTTGATGCTTTATAGTGAATTCATTTAAATTGATATTAATGTTTAAACGTTCTAAAAGATATAATAAATAAAATTTTGTACGTTGTAATCCAATTTTATTGTGCACAGAGAAAAAGTACAATGTACTTTATGTACTGTATAATAAATTAAAAAAAAAAAAAAACATATATTTAAACAATGTAGTGCAATATACATGCTAAATTGTCGTATATTTTATTTGAAATTTTCTCATACTTGAGAAATATAAATTTTTATAAAATTAAAATTTTTTCCTTGCTCTCTTTGTATATCAATATCTGGTTCATGCATCAGCAACATTTAGCATGAATTACCTCACCACTATTAGACAAAAATTACGCTAGATCTAGATGAAACTTTATACATTTCTTCCAGCGCCTAAATATCTTTACGATTATATCATCATAAACACTGCACCTTCATGTTTCATAAAGGGCACATAATGCTGGACTTCATTAGTCAAAACTTCTTTCAAAAGTAAACTGTTTTTTTATGCTTTTGTACGGATAAAGTGTCGGGTATTTAGAATCTTGAGAAATTTGCACGAAATCAACAACTAGTTATTATGAGATGTTATCGATCGTGCAATTTTTCATAATGCAAATTGATTTTGATGAATGTTGTATCACGTTGCTTTTACTCGCAGATATTAATTATAAACTAATGACCTATTCGCATTATCACCATTAAAGTTGTGTGAGCGTTGCAAATTGAATGCAACCGAAGTTGAAGCCACGTAAGTGAAGAATGTTAAATCGGGTAATATTAATATACCACGCATAAATGTCAACGCTCAGTCCGAATGCAATGATCGTAAAACCCAATCGCATAATCGCATAGTAGCTGAAAGGATGCCTGTTTATTTTCAGTGAACGTGCACGTGAATTTTACATGCTTTATGGTTGATTTAGTTTGCACTCAACGTTAATTCATGGATACGCTAATCAACTTCGGCTCAATGTCATGTATGATTGCAAAAAATAAAATTGTATCCCGCGTGCATTTTTGTCTCGGTTCATATTCATTAGCCTTGATCGTGAAAATAATTGAACTTTATTGCACCTTTTTTTTTCACTGCAAATATTGGTGTATCTGTTATTTGAACATCTTTCCATAATTAATATTAAATATTTTCAAAATGGATTCACAGGCGAATAAACTATGATAAATATGATCAATTCACTGAGCGAATAAAATAAAAAAGAAGTAAAATAAAATTCTTTATTTGGTTTCTCATTAAACTTATATCTGTTTATGCCATATGTAATATTAATTTAGTTTTTATTTTTTAATTTTGATGTTCATGTTCAATATATAATTGGTTTCTTTTATTATCTGTATATGTATATTTATTACGAGAGTTAAAATTTAATCAATTTTTTTTATTATTATTTATAATCATATTAAATTACTGATAATCAATTTGAAAAATTAAAAAGCAGTATTTTTTTTTTGAAAATTACTCGAATAATATAGTTATCATAACAGAAAATTAATAGCTTTCTTCATTCTTTGCTTTACAATTATACTTTCTTTGATGCCACTTGCTGTAAATTATTAACAATTTATCTTTATAAAGCATTGAACAAATCGCCGAATGATACAATTGAAGAAATAATGGCAATTGTATGAAATGAGCGATCACGAGGAAGGATCTGTTTCTCTTACATGCACCTAAGATAATGACACGAGATGTTGAATTGGAGTGGTGTAATATCTACATAGAGACTGTCATGCAAAGTATGATGTATTGGCACGCGGCATGATGTATTGACCGCATATTAAATTGATTACAGAATCAATTTAACATGAATTTAAAGAGTTATATCATTCGTGCGATTTCTCGTGGCACCAATTCTCCGACTACTACACGCTGATTTTATAATATGTGGATGTATCCACGTAAGCCTTGTATGGTCGGTTGTAATTTTAGTTGGGTCACTGAAGATTCGAACGGTCCTTTCCCCGCGTGATTCATTTACGTCGAGCATGAAATTCTGAAGATCGCGATGATATCACGAAAACAAAAATGAAACAGAAATGTTTGTACTGACATACTTAAAATTACATTTATCTCAAACAATGAGAAATCGAGCAACGTTCCGATCAAATTGTAATTGTAATTTTAAATTAAAAACTCACGCCAATGAAATACTCGTATTAAAACACCCGCCAGCGCAACTGAATAATCAGTTACGTCCGCTTTTTTTTTCCTTTAAGCGCGAACACAATACGATGCAATATTTAAATTTGACGTGCTTTATCAAATTTCTTTTTACCTGTTGCAATGAAAGACATTCACAGTACTTGCGGAATAATAATGAGAGGTTAAAATCTCAATTCAATTTAATTAAAATTTCATCTCCTTTTATTCTAGGTAGAATCAGTAGATCTTGCCCTAAAAATTCTCGATGGATCACAATTAAGAGGAAAGACTTTGTCTGTGGAAAGAGCACAGTTCCAGTTGAAAGGAGAATACAATCCCGCGTTAAAGCCGAAGAAGAAAAAGAAGGATAAGGATAAGCAAAAGAAAATTCAGCAAAAGTAAGAAAGATTTATAAGACACGTTTCGCCTAACGTGTTTCTAATTGAATATAATTTTAAATTATTTCAATGACTAATTTTTTATTATAAAATTTTTTTTTGTTTTGCATGTTACTTTGAATTGTGTTTATTTTAAGTAAACAACGTAATAAGTGCGCGTTAGCAGATAATGACACAAGTCTTATGAAATCAACCATCGTGTGATGCATTTTAGATTGTTGGATTGGAGACCGGATAAGCTACCTGGGGAGCCTCTCAAATGCGAACGTGTCGTGGTGATTAAGAACCTTTTCAAACCTGAGGATTTTGACAAAGAAGTGGCGCTCATTTTGGAAATTCAACAGGATATACGATCAGAATGCGCGAAATGCGGTGAAGTCAAGAGAGTTGTAATTTATGACGTAAGTAACCGTGCTTACAACATACACTGGGTAATTGATTGGTAATATATTATAGGAATGCACGATAACACTCATTTTATTTGAACGTGAACGTGATAGGAAAATAAAAAGTCGTGTAAAAGGAATAATCTGAATGCTGGAAAAAAATGTATATTAAATATTGAATTTTTTTACAGTAGTACTTAAATTACTTTAATTTCTATATTTTATTTAAGTAAAACAATGGTTATTTATTCCTTAAATCTTCTTTTACAAATAAAAGTTTCAAAATATTAATAGTAATGTTTACCATATTCATTTAGTAATTTACACTACACTAATAATAATAACTATAAGAATTAAAATTTTAATTTTTTAAAATAATTATTAACTTGGTCATATTTACACCATTTGAAAAAAGTTCAAAATTTGATGTAATATTTTTGCATTCTTTATGCGAAAAATTTTCTTAATATTAACTTGTTCAAAATATTTTGATTCGTATACAACAATTTTTAGTTACTAACAAGGCTGCAAAACTAGAAAATCAAACGCGAAAAAAGCGTTTAAAGTTTCGCGAGCAACGTTTAAATATGACAAGTATACAACAATTTCCAGACTAATCGGTTATTCCACATGAATACAGGAGGCCTTCCACTTGCTCGTAAAATTCTTTTTCGAGGGTACTCCAGGGCTTTATATATTTTTGTAACATATATATATATATATATATATATACTTGTACCTGCGATGCGTGTTCTCATTGTATTAGCTGTATCTTTACAAATATTTCGAATATCGACTCAATATTATAGAGACATATTCTCCTCAAATAGAAGCTTGCAATAAGACAAAAAAAACTTTCCTTGAAAAAAAGAAGCTCCCCTTTAATCCCTTCGTTTTTTTTCTCGCCTTATTAACACGAGACCATTACGCGGAAATGAAATTCACGAAGGCGTCCGGAGCGAAGCCTTTCCTTGTTTTCATCTTCAACTACAGATTCCCGATAGAAATCGTAGAAGTCGCGCACGTGTGCCAAGAAGTTTAAATAGACGTTGTCTATTGATGTTTTCTCTCCTTTTTCTGTCTTGCTAGCACGATCGCACGCGAGATAACAGCCCCACATATCGCCATCAGTTAGTGTCTGACTCTTCGAACGCCCCTCAACAAACGAACACTCTTATTGTAAACAGTGGGGTGCCCACCGTTTTGCTATGCATTGCAATTTGTATTGGCCGATTCTTCGTATTTACTAAAGGGCATTCGCAAATACTTCTGCTGTATATGTAAATCATTTTTCGTAGATTTTACGCTCCTTTAAATGTTGCAATAATTACTTTAGACACGGTATGTGGGTATAATATTGGCGCACGTGGCGTTCGCACTGAAATTATTTCATTGTGATGTTTAAAGTTCATTAACGAAATAAATGGTGTCCGGCTTTTAAACGTAATAATTATTCATTGGAATTATGCTTTAAAGTTCTAATATTGAAATTGATTTTTACAATTGTAAAATGTATAAATATCTTAATATTGAATGTGATTAATTGTAAAGTTTTATTATTGTATTGAAGTAATTGAAAAGCATTATATTAGTAATATTTCATTATTGAAAAACAGAAATATAACTGACTTAAAATTTTACAAAATTTTATTCCACTGATTTACTTTTTTTACAATCTATTTCTTAGATTATGATTTTATACATTGAGCAAAATAGTGTAGTAATCCTGGAATCTATGTGTTTCTGTATAAAATAATGCTCAGAAATGTGAGAAGTGGTACTACAGTTCTGATAATTAGTCCTTGAAAAAGTGATACCGTTTACTAGACTGTCTAGTAATGTTCTTAACATTAGAGCATAGAGTCTCAAAAGTCCAGAAAGTATAGTAGCTTTTCTTATTTTATTTTTCTCAGTGTAGATAAAATATTCCATAACATCATGCTAAAAGATATTTATTACACGGAGAGAAAAGATTAATAAAATTTACTGACATTCTTAATAAACTGGTTATATATTGGCAAAACTTGAAAAATTACTATCTTAAGTTAGTAAAACGTATCAATTTGTTGAAAATGATTCTTAGAAAGCTGACACTTTTTACTAACTTAGGATAGTAATTTTTCAGTTCTTGCAAGTATATGACTAGTTTACCAACAATGTCAGTAATTTTTATTAATCTTTTCTCTCCGTGTGGTAGTTGATATTATATTTTGTAACTTTGGGAACATGTGTACAGTATTTCTTAAAGTATGATATACACGCAGAAAAAATTGCAATAAAAAATATTATACCGTATAACAATGCTGACTTAAAACATGTTTGCTTGGTACTTAAATAAGTTTATTGTCAAAAGAGGATAAGATTTATAAAATCATAGAGTATTGGTAAAGAACGCATTAGTGACTGCGAGGTAACGAGTTCTATTCCTTGAACATATCTTTTCTTACTTTTAGTGACTGGTTAATTAAATTAAAGAATACTATAAATACACGCATATCACCGTTATTATTATCCAAGTTATTATAAAATATTAGTGGCAACTACTAATAAATTTCTCTCAGCATTAAAAGTCAACTTTTCGTTGTGATTTAAAAACCATTGCATATAATAAAACTGTATATTTATGTATGCGATCCCGTTTTAGATGTACTTTGCTTTCTCCTTTTCATCTCGCGTGATATATATATATATATATATATATATATATATATATATATATACACGCGAATCGCATTCCCTTATCAACATCTCAGGGCTATTCGATTCCAAAAATATGCACGACTCTTTTAAACACGTCTGCAAATAATTAGTAACGGTTCGTGTTGATGTGTGGCGAATTTCTCTTTGCATTTAAGTTTCGAGCCTTCTCAATTGTCTTACGAAATTAGGGAACGCGGGACCTTGTTCGTTTATTGCTTTTTCCTTTGGTATCCACTTCGTATTGTTAGTGTTGTGTATTCATGATGCTGTGATGAGTGAATAGAAATTCACTGAAATTAACGACATCATTCTAAAAATACCTTGCATTGGTTTGTCGACTATAATTATTTGTACCATTCACGGAAAAGACGCATCCACACATGAAACATTTATTTTCATGTTCCCTAGGTATCTCACAATCGATTGCTAATACCAGTTCTACTGCTGAATATTTACATACAGTATTACGTAAAGTTACCGTTTAAAATGTAAATTCTGCTCATATCTGCATTCTTTGGACACATTTATACATTTCATGTTGTATCGGGTGCAACGCACGTTCTATTGTATTTAGATATGCATGCGTGTATATATTCATTTTCATAGAAAATAAATCATTTCTAACGTATTTTGTTTAGAATTGTAGTTAATTTGACGTTAAACGATGTTGGAAGATTAATGGCCTAAATTATTTTTAATGAATCGTCCTAATGGAAAATGAATATTGCTTTTAATTTTCTGATAGTGTTAAATATTTATTAACAATTACACTGGAAAAAATTCCTTTACACAAATAAAAATATCTGCAAATTAATACTTATAGGGTCTGGTACAAGTTCATAAAAAAATTATTAATATGTAAAAGTTTGGTAAATCTTCATTATTTCATCTTGTAAACTTTCAGTTACTAATACTTTTTGGCAATTTTTATAAATTTGACTATTTAAACCAGATTATATAGACACAAAATAATTTGTTTATGAATTTCTCATAAATTAAAATTATTATAGTTACTTTGAGAACATATAAATATCTTTATTAATTTAAATACAAATTGTTGACATTTTTAAAGGTATACTTATTAATATATAAATGTATTACGTTAGAACAAGTTGATTTCCCTGAAATATAAATTTGTTGCGATGTAGTTGACTGGAATTAATTTCATACACTAAAACGTTCTTCCTGGATTCGAGAAATATCTGAAACGTTTAACATACCTGATCTAATTTTGAGAGCATATTTTTAAGCAGCTTTTTGTTGGTAAATTTAATATTAGGAAACTTTATTAATAAAGTATACTTTATTAATATACTTTTATTTATTATAATTACAAAAAATTTTATTTGAAATAATTTATTTTTAATTATTATTATTAATGTTAATAAATTATTATTTGTTATTTTAGAGAAATCCTGAAGGTATAGCACAAGTGACATTTAAAGATATAGAAGCAGCACAAGCTTGTGTAGAATTATTAAATGGAAGATGGTTTGATCAACGAAGAATAACAGCCGAAATATGGGATGGAAGAACAAAATACAAGTAAGATTCATTTTTATAATATTTACATACAGATTTTATATTATATAACGTATAAATTCTTTTAATTGATTTAAAACTATATTTTTCTCTTAAAATTTATGTATAATTTAATAATAATATGAATAATGTGCAAAATAATACATTTTGCAAAAAAATTTACATTTAATTAACTGTACAGAATTTATCATTAATATTAATGCGAGCAATACTCATATTTAGTTTTAATTTTTAATATTTAATCTTAATTAATAAAATATAATTTAATAATTATAGAATCAATTATGGAATTTAAGATATGAAAAAAGTTAAAAAATAATACGCAAAGTATATCATGAATTATATTGTAGTGTCATCTGTGATTTCAAGTAGGACTTACCGACCGTACCCTATTTTATTAACTGCAGATTATTGCATTGATAGAATATAATTAATACTAATTTAACTACATTTGAATATGATTATTAATAAAACACGATTTTGCAAATTCAAAAAAATTTTTAACGCAATAATAATATTTTTAAGATTATTATACACTATAATTCGATCGGTAATTCTGTTGGGGAAACTACTTTAAGCACAAATGATAATTTCAATAATTCTTCTGATAAGTAATGGTAAAGAAATGTTCATAGTTACCATTTTAAATGTAACTAACTGCATTTATTTAAAGAATTTTAATACCTTGTTTATTAATTATTATTTATTTAAATAAAATTTTAGAGTGGCAGAGACTGATGCAGAAATTGAAGCACGATTCGATAAATGGGAAAAATATTTAGAAGAAGAGGATGAACAGAAAGCAAATAAAGTAGCAAAATTAGCTTAATTACATTTTCAGCTGAAATAGAACATTAAAATCTATATTTCCTCACCAAAGAGGTTGTAAAATATAATTGTAACATATACCGTGCAGAAAGCATGCAATATTCATTTGTATTTCTGTTTCAATGTATTTTATAGAAATTATATCCCTTTTATTAAGGTGATATAAATTATTAAACAATTTTTTATTCAAAGAATTACATTTGTGGTAAATCTAAAAAAAACTGCAAAAAAATTGTATTATATTTTAAGTTTATTGTTTAAATATAAATGTTTGTAATAAATACCATTCCATAAATATTTTATCAATAAATATTCAAAATATACTCTCGTCTTTTTCAGTGTCCATTTATTCTTTTTTATTAGAAATTTATATTTTTATAAAATATACACACAATGCGTTTCTTTCGCGTATATAAAATATATGAGCAACTTTTTCTCGGTGAAGTTTGAAAGAGGAGAATTTGAGTGAAAAATATTTGTACAAATTTCGCACAGTTAAACCAAATTCATTGGTTCGTAACGAAGTACAACACGTTTCGCTCGGACCCTTCTGTAGGGTTGTCGCAAAGAAGCGGTGAATCCGGACGATCGCGTTTTTTGATAGATCGGCAACAGCCTCTTACGAAAGAGTCCCACGAACAGTGCAACAGACACGGACCGTGAGGAATGTCGAAATAGCAAATTAGGAGATTCCACGGGCTCCTTGTCTCTTTTTCATCTTATCGTCCTTTCTCTTTCTTCATCTATCCCTTTCGCTTCCTCTTTGCCCGCACCTTTTTGTTTGTTTTATCGACTGAACTCTCGGAGCTTTATTGTGCTCAACGACAAAAACATCATTTAAAAAATAGAGACAAAGAAGCCAAAAGAAAGAAACAGTCAAATAACCTACTTATTCGATGGGAAGATTTTCTAACTGTAATATAAGACTTATACTTTATTTTTTTCTATTAAAAAAAACCGAAAATTTTATTCTGTATTTTGAAACGAAAATTAATAAATTATTATTTTATTGATTAATTGGAATTCATTTTTAGCAGTACATATAATGAAAATGTGAGTTTATTGTTTCAAATATTTGAAGTAGCAAGAATTTGCTATTAAAACACTTGTAGTAATCAATTATTTTCTTTAGGATGCATATAAAAAACCTAATTCTAAATTCCTATATTATGTTAACATGTATTTTGTTAGGTATTGTTGTTAATTATTGACTTTACTATTTTTCTTAATCAATTATCATTAATTGAATCTTTATTATATATCGAGCGTTACACCCAGAGTTGATTATGTATACTTTACAAAACGTTTTAATTTTTTTAAATCCAATATTAAATTAAAAATGTAAATACAATTTTTTCTACGTTTTCGTTATAGTGCTATTATAATAATTCAAAAGCAAGCTCTATTTGTTTTTTTTTTTTTTTTTCTTTATTAAAGGGTTAAA
>JABFPN010005768.1:0-12558 GCA_022817305.1 Leptoteleia sp. ZL-2020
ACTAGTAACAATTATGCTGTGAATAGAGTGAACCGTGCTCTGTCGGTAAAACAGTCATATAATTTCGGTAAAACAAAAGAAGGCGCGCTGTTAGGCCAACGCAATACACCGTGTTGATCTTACATATTTTGTCTATGTTGAATCAATGCCATTTTGCTATGAACCCTATGGCGTATTTTTTCCCGTGTAGGTAAATAATGTTGAGATACTTTGTTGTATTTTATACACTGAGAAAAAGAATATATTAATTTTTCGTATATAGTTAGGAAACTGAGACTATACGGAAAGTATAAGAATAATTATATAAAGTAGTGTAATATATGTGCTAAGTTTTCATATATTTAATTTGAAAATTTCTTATACACTACATATAGTTTCAGTTTCCTAATTATATACGAAAATTTATCATATTTTTTTTCTCAGTGTAACCAACGTCTATAAGAATAAAACAATCTTTCAAACTCCTACTTTAAATAATTTATATTAAAAATTTTTATCTTTTTGTTGCTCATCTTGAAAGTCAATGGTATGGCATACAATAAAGATTTGGTATTAATAAAACTTAATAATTTACTTATTTAATATTCGCAATTGTACCTTCATTGAAACTTGTTCATTATATTGACCATACATGCTTATGAATGCTCATATTGCATTTGACTAGATGTGCTTAAGCCTACATTTAAGAGAACGGGTGACAGTGCTGTATTCGACAGTTCTAGAACGTTTGTTCGCCATAACTAGATGAGATCCTTTGTAGTAGCATGCAACAGTCAGAAACAACAATCTAATTGCTGATTGAAATACTTGAACTTGAAATATAAAGACTAATATCAGAATTACGAACGTGTAACAGAATCTGCCAGTAAGGTATTATGAATTAATAATCTATTTCCTATAATTTGTACATTAATTTTGTATATAAAAGAAAGTTAAAGCATATTCTGCATTATGAAAGTTTATGAACATTAAAAAAAAATATTAACAATTTTAATAAGTTTTCAAATATTTCAACATATGTTCTACAGCGATGGTTCAATATTTGAATATTAAAAGGAAAACTTTGAATTAAGTAATTATAAAAAAAAGCCGAAAGGCCCCGGGGGGATTCGAACCCCCGATCTCCTGTTTACTAGACAGGCGCTTTAACCAACTAAGCCACGGCGCCTATATATACGTAGAAACATAACAAAATTTCCACTTGCACGCAATAGATTCCAATACTTACTATCTAGTGCAAAAGCATTATAAAGTTGGCCAATTTTATAATATTTTGTACGTTAGAACATCAGAGGTCGTGGCAGCGAACAGACGAGCCAAGGTAAAATATTTTGAAAATAAAAAATATGTAAAATAATATAATGTCAAATTTGAATGAAATGACGCTACATATATACTCTTTTCTAAAATTTATAACAGCCAGTTATTGATGTCTCTTTCTCTTATTTGTATGGACGTTGTATAAAAAAGATAAAGAGTCGCACCATTCTGTGATTAACTAACAGAAGTGCTGCCAGTCGTGGCAAGTTTAGTAAGAGGAAAATTACCTTTCTTCTCTTTCTATCTTTCGCCAAGCCTTTGACAAGAATAAGTAACCCGTAAGTGTAAGCTTATGATGATATATCCATAGATGATATATTTATTGTCAGCTAAATTTTTTATTTTTGTCAGAGGCGTTGCCTAGGCTCATTATTTTTTTTGTACCTCTCCGAGGTAATTTTTTGAAAGATTTTCTATACAGCATATTTTTTACTATTTCCACCATTAAGTGTCGCGAGTTTGGCATTCATATCACAACGTACGGTATTAATGTACTTGGTCCATTGAATACAAGTCGATTTATTGTCCTATTGGCGAAATTTCATTGCTTTTAGTGCAAGGCAGCGAACATCAATCTGTACTTTGTCGCGTAGAAACTCGCTGATAATTAGAGTGCTTTTAATTCTTATTAAGAACACAGCTAAATTATTGTCATAATATTTTATTCTGACATCAGATATTCTGTTTTCGATTATTGTTAACGCGCTGCATTTATCTCACGTTATATCATATAAAAGTTTAAATTTAAACCTTTAAAATATACAAACGTTGCTTCTTTTAGATGAAGGTATTTCAAAATAAAATGTTCATTAAAATTTAATGTCAAGCATGCTTTAACATTCAAAAATAAGAATATCTATAAAATTACTAAATAAAATTCTGTATTCTGTATTTAACAATAATTTAATAATATATCAATTTATTTTATAAGACATAGGCATTTAAAAGTACATACTTATATAGCTTGCGACTTCGGAGATGAAAAAAATTTATTTAATTTTCAAACAATCTTACAAAAAACAACTTCCTACGTTCTGCTGCTTTTTCTTTAATGTTCATTGCGAGTTTTAACACTTACGAGTTAATACTCGTTAAAATGGAGATAAAAGAAAATAGAAATGCCATATGTAAAAGACTTCAGTTACTCATAATTATTAATTAAATTAATAAATTAAAATATGTTATCAAAATAAATTGTGAATTAAAAACATTTTAGTAATTAATTTAAAATTTTCTATTTTATACACTGATTCCATCAGATGTCAGAATAGATTATAGAATATTCAAAATATACGTGCAGAGAAAAACTCTTCGTCTATCGCAACGAATATACGATCTATACGTCTGATCATCAAACTTGATTTATTACTAAACAAGAAATTAGATCATACATGATAATGTATTATCATATACGATCACGTATGAGTGCATGTGCCTTCCAATTATCATGCATGGTCACATTAATTCATTATGTTATGATTAATATAGGTCGAATTCACACATGACCATACTCTAATTCACATGACAACATTGATAATTATTTTTCCCTTATTAAGTATGATAGATTTAAATTTTATTCATCTAATGTAAAAGAAATACCTCAATTTTAAATATATTTTACTTTTGTCTTCGCAAAAAAATATGACACCTTTAAAAATATTAATAATATTATTTAATAATTACACAGAAAGAAAAATACTGGTACAAGTTATAAAGACTACTATTGCGATTTGCGAACAATTTGATATTACATCATAATTTATCAATAATTATTATTAAACATTATATTAATCTGGCTAAGAAAATAATAACCGAAAAACATACATTTGTCTTTGATGTTAAATGAAGTGCATGATATATTGGAAATGTTTTATCGGAAAATTTCGTTCTTTAATATATTGTGATACAATCTGTGGGGTGGGTTTCAGAATACCATAATTAAATATAGAATACAATAACTCGAAACAAAATTTACACGTACAGTACACAAAAAGAGAAACTCTTTTTACAGGACATCCTACGTTCTAATTAAGAAACACGTTCCAATTAGTGATAAAGTAAGCTTTGTGTAAGCTATTTTTAAGAAATATTACGTTAGCAGCCAATTTAAGATAAGTAAAAATGATAAGTTAAAAAAATATCTTTTATTGTTTTTATAATTGAAATTATTTATTGTTGCTTTATTGCTGACATTTTTGTACATTTTGCTTAATTGTATCATATATGCGGTACTAATAAAAACACCATTTTATAAATATTATAATAAATAAATCTAATAGTATAAATGTATTAATGAATTCTGATTAAAATTTTAAACTTAAAGAAATACCCAAGGTAGGTTATTATTTCTTATACACCCAGAATGCAATACAAAACCGAAAACTTTGTATAAACTCTAGTAACTGTGAAAAGACAAATGTTTTTACATTTAACTAAATTACAACTACATTCTGTATTCAATTTATGTATTTTTGTAATAACAAATCAAACAAAAAACTGTTCAACAGTGTTACAAAAGTTTAATATACATTTATACGAGAATTCATTCAACATCAAAACTCGTATTTCAGTAATTTGAGAAGTATGAAATTATCAGACTCCAAGAATGAGGTAAATGAAATCGAAAAATCACAAAAAAAGAAGATTGAATAAAAAGTTGTCTAACGCAAGATAAAAAATTTAAACTCGTATCCCTCTTTTTCATTCACGCGTAATTAAAAGCATCGATAAAGCCTGATAAATAGAAACGGCGGTAGAGTGCGGGAATTCTAAAACGTCAGAAGCTCAAGCCTCCAGTCTATTTATTGTAGATACGTCGGTTTGTTGTATAAATCATAGTAACAGTAGATATGAGTTATAAAGCAAGTCAAAGAGGCGCCAAGCAGCCACGTGACGGCATTAAGCTTTCATTCCGCGGAAGATCGCGTGTCACAAATTACGAGCATCCGCCAAGCTACCGAATCGATTTTCATTCAACCAATACATGTACAATAATCGTGAGCCTCGACGCGAACGTCGTGTACCAGTAATTCTAAATCAAACAATTCTGCCAAATTCAAGGCACGCGTAAGTCGTGCAAGTTGCATGAGCCAATGCGCATGTTGATGCCTAATTACAATCTACAAGAATGTCGGTTACACGAAAAACAATTCCTCGCCGGCTAATTGCCGTAACCAATACACTATCGTGTTGCACGCGCGAAGAGGAAAATTTTTTTTTACGTCAACGAAATTGCCCTTTTGACGTACTTAATTATACTGTCAACTTTATCGTGCGCGTGAAACTCCTCAAATTTATAAAATGCCATTGGCACAATGCTATGCCAGGTTTTACATTGGTTACACGGAATACGGACACAATTAATTTAATTCCCACGGTGCTAAGTTGATGTTTTAGGAAATTAGCTTATTAATTTGTAATTTAAGAATGATACCTTTTTTCTAATATATCTACCCTATCAATTCATTCTTAGTATTGTTCATATTGAAGTTGAGTCCAATCGATATTAGACAGCAGTTGACAAACCAGTATAATCTATGAAAGAATATAAATTACTATTGTGGAAGACACTTTTGTTCATACTGAGAAAATTGCGCTGAGAGAAATTTATTAGTAACTGCTAATATATGTTATAATAAATCGAAAAAAAACTGTTTTGATGAGATAATAAAAATATATATACAAAATAATTAATATATGTATATATAAAATATAAGTGTAGTTATTTTATTAATTTAATTTGATTTATGATATGCATACATATACGTATAATAAAAATTACTGTATCCGGTGAAAAATATTGATCTTTATTGGATCGCTTTTCTTATTTTACTGCACAAATATTAATCGCTCACATTTATATATTATATGTAACGATCTCTTTCAACTCAGAATAAAATTAGAGCAAAAATTATAACAATGCTGACGAGAATCATACGTGGCAAGTATCAAATTATAATATAAAATCACATTGTAAATCATACTTTGCAAGTTTTAAAATATTAGTAAATGCCCTACAATTTTCACTGTATTGCACGGAGAGAAAAGAATATGAAAAATTAAGAAACCAAGGATTAAAAATTTTAATAAACTGAATTTTAATTTTTGGCAAACATTTTATTTTATGTTTCGTCCGTTTGATGTCGCTATTCATCAGTGTCTCTAATCTATGGCCTATGTAGATCATAAATCAGTTATTAAACAGTTTACTAAAATTTAATAAACAGATTGTTAATTTATACGAAACTACATAAAAGTACAATTTTTAATAAACTAATTTAACGAATTTTAATCAGTTGGTTTTTCATATAATGGTATTCTTTAAGTATAATGCCAAATTAGTAAACTTTTTAATAAAAATTGATATTTTTTTCTCTCAGTGTAGATACTACTACATTTATGTAGCATAACTAATGTATATATCTCTTCCATCGTTTAACATAACTATCAATATACTTATATACGTAGTGTTTGACTAACGCATAGTCACCTTTAATGCGGTTTTCTGTTCGCCATATTTAACTACGCACAGAGTTGTATCAACCAAAATTTGAGAGAAATGTACATAATTATTGCCAATTTTATTATGCTAGGCCAAATATGAATTCTCTGTTAATATTCATATGTTAAATAAAATATATCTTGATATTAATTGAACATATAGCTAGTTTTAAAAATACTTGCACGTAATGAAATGTTTTGACAGTTTGTAGGTTATAGTTACACTTATGTCGTGCTTTGAACACATTAAAAAGAATAAATTAGTTTAAACAAGTAAAAAATACAATTTTTTCTAAACAATAATTAAAAAAAATCGTTCAATCACGCTACTGCTGCTTAATTATTTATAATTAAATAAATATAATTATATTTATTAATAAAATATTAATAAAAATACACGTACTGATCATTCTTTACGGTTGTGACAAAACGCTTCTGTTACAGTTTACGTACACTGTACATTTAATCAATAATATCAATAACTATGATTTAATCAATAATATATTCCTATAAGCATAGATTTTCATTAAAATGTTGAAGTATTTTGATTATTCTGTAATATTTTTGAAATGGTTTTTTTCTGAATATTTTAAAAGCTTTTTGACCGGAATTATTATGTTATCACCATTAAACATAAAAGAAGATGTTATATTGAAGTTTTTGTACATTACTATAATATAATTATTAAATGTGGTTTAGCATATCGTTAAAGATCCGTGTAAAAAAATTATAATGACGATATCAATCACTAATCAATCACTGCTAATCAACTAGAGACTATTAATCAAATGCGTACATTCTCTAATGAATAATTATATCTTCATTAATGTATGATTATGAAAATTTAAGGAAAGCTTGTTTTCACGATTGTTTTCACAACATAATAAAAAAATTTTAAAATATAAATTTTATTTATTGAGTCTAAAACGAAATACTAAATTCAATGGCATTAATTTAGGTCATACTGTAAGTAATTAACATTTTGATTAGAATAGTTTAAATAATTTGCGCATTTTTATTTATATTCTGTGATATACTTAGAGAATGAAATAAACAGTATTAAGAACACTGATTAATGTATATAAAAGAATTAAGTAAATAGCGTTATTCTTTAATAAAAGTCTTTTGAAAGAATTATCTGAATTACATAATTAATGCTAAACAAAATATTAAAAAAAGAATTATTATTATTTTATAAGTTATATTTTTGATAGGATGACTAAAGTTTGCAAAAATGTTTAATATTTATCCGTTAATAATGCTATATTTCAACAGTCAAGACTTTTGCAAAGTTTATACCCTAAATTGAGACAAAATATTTTAAAACCATTACTTAATTGTAAGTTAAATTTGAATTTTTATAAGAAATTTTTAGCTCAACATTACAACCCCGCTCCAAAAAATAATAATTTATCTAGTTGAGGTATTTTTAGAATTGAATTTATTGAATTTATGATCGCGGCTAAGATTTATATGCGACTCTAGGTGCTTGGATCTGCCAAACTATTGTACAGATGGTTTTTGCAGAAATATTACCAATTTATATTCACTACAAGATGCAATAGACTGAAGACGTTGAAATGGTACATTAAATAAGGCCCTGTTCGTTGAATGCAACCCCAGGTTTAAGATAAAATATTTCATTTAAATCTGATTAGCCTACCATTCATGTGGAGTACTGTGGCGACAATTACAGATAATGATTATTTGTACATATCTGTTGCGAAACTTATACGGATGGAAATCGACGGATTACATTCTGTGACCCAATATCGCAACCCGATATGCCTGTGATAAGCTACTGGAGCATCTAATTGAATATCGATATTCATTAGTAAATTGGTCTTCGAATTCGATGAGAAAGTCTCGCATTGAATACCAGTTATGCACTTTTGTTCATGAGGCAAGTACATTTATTATAAACATCGTTGGCTGAGATTACTTTACTGCACCGGTTGCTTGAGTAGAGCAGTGAATAAGTTAAAGTGCATTGCGTGTACAATATAAATTTCTATCTTGAACAGCGAAAGTGAAACTCTTACGCTTAAATCTTAACCACTTCTTTTATTTTGATAAATTAAAAACTTGGAGAAAAATTTGTCGCCAAGGTTATTAATATTTTTCTTGCGTTTTAAAGTACTATATTGTATAAGTGTAAAAGATTTCATTCGATCATTGACTTGAAATCTTCAATCATTATTAATGTATTTGACCCAAGACAACTATTGTGTTTCGTGATTTATAGATCTTTCACATTTACTCGCACAATTTATATCATTTTCAGCAAAGAACCTTCCTTGTATAAGTGATCGTGGAATTATATCAAATGGGTTGTATAAATTCCACGTAAATACGAATAAAATATTTTTAAATATCGTGCAATTAAAAACAATTTGAATTTCAATTAAGTGCAGATAATTATCAATAATTCGTTAAATAAAGTAAGGATTTAAGAAATACTAAAGTTGTTATCTTTACATTTAAAACGATCATTGTAAATGTTTATTCATATCAACGAACAAATGAAAGAACTATTATTTAATACAAAAATAATGTATGATGCTGCTACTTAAATTAAATTTAACTACTAGTTTTAAAATTTTTATAAATATTGCAAACGTTTTTCAAAAAAGAATATTGTATATGTTTTTTTCACGTAATAATAATTTAAACAAAATAAACAAAATATAAACATTTATATTGCTAATATCTTATAACAGTTATATTTAATTATATTTTAATTTATTAATTTATTATTCTAAATAAATTTTCTATTTAAAATACAAACGAAAACATTACTTTGCGGAACACATTCCTTTGAAAATTTTATGGCATTCACTCTATGTACAATATTGGTAATTAATAATAAATATATCATTAATGCTTGTGCAATACTTTGTTGTTTGATTAAATTCTAAGCGATAAATATTAAACTTTTTAAATCGCAGCTGACTATAATTCGAAAATATGAATATATTTTTTTGGTATTCAGTAATAATTTATAAATAAAATTGTGGTGTGAAATTTAAATATTTTAGAAATTTAAAATAAGGGAAACGTTTTGAAAATTTAAATAGAATACTAATTTAGTTTGAAGTAATGTTCCTATTCTAGTGCATTTTTGAAAAAATTCAAATATTTATATAATTAAACGCTGGATATAAAACTACTATTGAAATATTTCTACTCTACCTCCTCAAATAAACTCTTTTTGTTTTGGACGTAATAAACATTTTAATAAAACGAATCGTGAAGCTTTCTTCAGCAGAAGCGTTTCATATATTTCACTATCACTCTGCATTTCTTTGTAATTTATCATGGAAAATGAAATTACATGTATTCATGCCACCTTCAATAGTAACTTCATTGATTTGATGTGCATATGATTAAAGACAAAGATGGAAAGTTAATATATTCTATTTCCTTGATAACTTAATTTGATTTCTATTAATTGTTGTGCTTTTGCACAAACGCAAATCCATTTCATAAAATTTATAGCAAGATATTAATTGCGTACAGGTAATTTACAATTAGCTGAATATTGAATTCGGGGTGAAAATTGGCAAGAATTATTGAGTAAAAGAGGGCAATTTAAAAGATGATTCATTGTATAATACGTATAATGTAACAGAAGTCTCTAATGGGCTTTCGGCGGTATGAATTTAATTCCTTCCGAGATACAAATGTCTTTCCATTACATTATTTTTTAACCAATTTTTAAATTTGACTTCTAAATTTTAACTTAAATTATACTTTCATTACATTAAGAGAAATTTAATTTAATTTTTACATAATATAGCAAAAGGATAACGAATAGTTATTATACTGGATTATACAGTAAGATAAAAGTTTATTTACATACCGATTTTATTGTTTCTTTTCCCAGAGAAAAGATATAATGAAAGTTAAGTATTATATTATTTTTTTATTAATTTCTTCGTCACCAAAATAAAGTAACGAACAAAATTGCGATGAAAAATAATAACTTTTTCCTCCGTGAATAATCCTTAAAATAAATTTTGGAATTTTTGTTGAGAAAGATAAAGCACCGTCTTAGAGAATTTGATGTGCAAACTATTAACTCTAGACGCAAAAGTCTGCAATTTAATTGCCATATTTTTCATCGAAGTATTTTTCTTGTTTTCAAATTCTT
The DNA here is from genome assembly GCA_022817305.1 of Leptoteleia sp. ZL-2020. Classification (NCBI taxonomy): domain Eukaryota; kingdom Metazoa; phylum Arthropoda; class Insecta; order Hymenoptera; family Scelionidae; genus Leptoteleia; species Leptoteleia sp. ZL-2020. Next base: position 9,974 of record JABFPN010005768.1, read on the forward strand.
TGCGCTGGTCGCATTCTTGTTTTCTCTAGCGTGTTCACTTTTCTCTCTTACCGCATCTCAAGCTGACTGACTGATATCAGTGTTTTGCTACACTGATAACGTAATACAACTCACCCTTTTATAGTAGAGTACATCATATAAAGCAGAGCACTCCTCACTAAACCTTGCGGTCGGACCCGCACGCTGCTTCTCTTATACGTCTATTTCCCCTTGCGGTTACCGATAATCTTCACGCGCATGAAGTTTATAATTTCAAGCGCCTTCGATATAATTTTTCACCGTAATTACGAAATGAAATGATTACACGCTGTATTAATATTTCGCCAATATAATTTTCTGCCGTCGTTCTAAAAATTTACAACAGAATTCGATTACGCGGAATGGATTTTCCGTTCAAATTCATGCGAACAAAATTATATTATAACGTAATATAAATCTTGTGTTAAAATTTAACAATAAACGTTTTAATTGAAAGAGTAATTGAGTTACACGAGTGTGTTAAAATGATGGTGTATTTAATACAAACTATTCATTTTTATTATAAAATCGCGCAGCGTTGTGCAAACTCTATTCCCTAAATAAATTGCTTTTTGTTTTTGCTTTATTTTATTTCTTTTAATTTTAGAATAAACGAATGCAAAGATATTTTATTAATATTTATATGTTGTATTGATTTTATCAGTTTTAACCTCTTACAATTTGTCAGCATATTTCTGTAAGCATTTTTTTCATTTTGAATTGTTAAAACTAATTTTAGAATTTTTTTCTTAATACTGCGTTTCAATTTTATTGCTTCAATATCCGTTAAAGTTTACTTGGAAACTATTTTAAATCAATAAGACGGTATTTTTCAGCATCGTATCTGTACACGGAAAAAATAATATCAAGAATGCTAGTAAATTTCTATTGAAATTAGATATGTTGTGCGACTATTATTGATATAAGTAGAAATTATTTATATCGTAGCCAACAAATTTGTGAATCAATTTTATGAAAACTAACCCACCCAGTTCATTGAATTACATACACGTATGGCTGATTCAGCCATACAAATTTATCTAATCTTCAACAGATTGATGTCTGAGCAGTTTTCATTAATATAAGACTATATTCAACTGAATATATGAATTAGTGCCTAAGTTAGATAAGTGTACACGGAGACAAAAGACGTACTAAAAAAACCGAAAAAAAAGACGTACAAAAATTGTTAGTAAACTTGTCGTACACTTGCAAAAATTGAAAAATTACTATCTCATGTTAATAAAATGTATCAGTTTATCAACAATTATTGTTCGAAAGCTGACAACAGTTATCAACGTGCTGATACAATAATGAAATTAGTAGCAAAACATCCCTAGTAAAAATGAAACATATATGGTCAGTATATACATATAATAAATTTCCTTATATGGAAATCAATTATTGCCATATATACCAAATATTGCCATATATACCAAACATATGGCCACGATAGATTAAAGAAAAACATTTATATCCATATATGATTTTTTTATTGCTTTATATGAAATTGTTAAAACATATATGGACCATATATAGAACATATATTTTTCATTTTTACTAGAGATTAAATTTGAAGTAACTAAAATTACGTTATATTATTCATTCAAACATTTATACCGTACTTTATAAAACTTATTTATGTAACTACTTTATTCACTTTTCAGAATATCAAATTCTGTCAGATTTCACCTTTATTTTATAACGATACCATATAAGATAAATATAATTCTTTACAATGCCCCATAAGTTCCTTAAGTTATGAAAATTTGTTTCACATCAGAATTTATATTATGACTTATAAGGCTAATAATAGTCAAAAATAATTAGATGTTTAATATTCACGATAAGATATAAATTCAAAATTAATTCGCATTTACATTTTCATAAATAAATTGTTCCTGTAATCTGTATTATTAAATTTAATTAAATAATTAAACTTTCTTTGTTTAAAACATATAAGGGATTATTATATTCATTAAAACATCTACTGGAATATAATAAAAGAGATTCTTAAATTGTCTACCATTTTGTGTATTCTTTGCTTATTAATATTACATAAATGCCATTTTGCTATAAAAAATATATCGTTTATTCGTGTATTTATAAAGCATTAAATTTCTAAAAACTACTATAATCAAAGTCTTTCAAAAGAAATCCATTTATATTTTCAAAACTAATTTTATATGTTGCAAAAATCGAAGATAAGTAACCGAAGTTCTTATATATTACTTTTTAAACTTAACTAATCATCACACTCTTAAAAATGATCTGCTTAAAATAAAATTAAATTCCTCTAATGATATTTCATTTTAAAATAAAAAAAGTAAGCTGATTATTAAAGTATTCCTTTTATATTAATTAAATACATAATTTTAAGATAAAAGAATGCCTTTTTATAACGAAAGGTAATTCCTTTATACTTTAAAACATATAGTTCCAAATTTACAAGAAGTCCTCTTAATTTAAGAATAAGAGATGGAAATCGTACGCATTGTGGAGAATTCTAGTTGTTGTTGTCTCTGTCATTCGGACGCCGAATATTGTGCGACAGACAACTTACGCAG
>JABFPN010005769.1:0-12556 GCA_022817305.1 Leptoteleia sp. ZL-2020
AATTACTGTTTTTAACTGTATTTGAGCCACATGTCCGTCTTTTGATAAAAATTACCGTTTTTTAACAGGAAAAATTTCGGTTTTATCTATAAATATGACATTTAAAACTAGTGTATTTGCTTTTAAAGAACAGTAATTTTTATTAAAAGACGGACATGTGGCTGAAATACAGTTAAAAACAGTAATTTTTTCTGTTATATTTTTCTCAGTGTGGTATAATTAAAAATTGCATTTTTCATCCCTGCGATTATTATTCCCTACCTAATAATCCTTACGAAACAACTAGGTTATCGACATTTTAAACAGTTTATCACACTGATTAACTTATCCCGTAAAAAATTACACTTCGATAACGTATAATCGAATATGATCAAGTAGCCAATAAAACGCAAGGTACGATAATACACCGGGTAAATACCGTATCGTTCTATGCCCCGAGATCGAATAACAACAACGAATTTCACGTAACGCTAAATAAACCGAACAACCAAATCGAAGTTAGCCGAGTGGAAACTGTTTTTTTCCCCAAAAAAAGAAGAAGAAAAAAAAGAGAATTACCATAGAATAACAGCGGTAGGAAAAAGTTAAACTATTTTATAAAATATCAACGACGTTGGGCGTCGCTATTTTTCTGATTAAGCTGAAACTCCGCGGGCGACTTAAAGTTTAAAATCAATAAGCGCGACGATTATTTTAGTATCCATCTGGAGCGTCGCGCAATTATGCCGAGAACAACTCCAGGGGGGAGACCCTTGATTGTGTCCATAAACCCACTTCGAGAGGTAAGTATCCCCAGTGAAATCCGCGCACACAATTCTCCAACCGGGGAAATAACGTTCCTCCTGTTTGCTTCGCTCTCAGGGTCAAGCGCAGATTACGCTTTAACGAAGTCGGGCCCCGGTCAATTAGCTTCAATTCTTCGGTACCCCCCTTCGAGTGGAGGGGTCACGTGACCGCCCCACGCGATTGACAAACGATTTCCAACGAAATAACAAGAGTCAAATCTTCGTTGGGTTCCGAGTATTTTTTTCCCCCTTCCTTTCATCCTTCGCTTCCTTTCTCCTTCTATTTTTCTTCCTTCCATTCCTCCCCCCCCTCCCCCTCCGCTACCCATTCACCTTTCCCTTTTGTTATTCCTCTTCTTCGAGTGGCTCTGTCCAGTTTCGCGCTCAAAGAACCTCCTCGTACGAGCGTATTACAAGTAATACTTTGAAGGAGAACTCAATTGTCCGACTAATTGCTTTTACTTTCTTTCCCACGGCCGGTGTGTGCGGCGGTGGCGATCGATTTTTGAAGCGACCCATCCTTCGCGTTAAAAGAAGATCACGACTTATCCGCGGCTACGTGGCTGCGATATATTTAGAAAAGTAGCGCGCGAACGGTACTGTTGATCGAGGGAACCCGCGAGGGGAATGTTCGTCTGGATATTGTCTGGGTAGAATCTGGGAAAGATGTCTTGGATGTCGCTTGGGAATGATTTGGAAAACGGCTGGAAATAAGCTGGCTGAGGAGTGTTTGCCAGGATGTATCCAGGCGAACTGTAATCTGGAAAATAATTGGATGATAGTTGGGGAGTAACTGGAAAAAATCTGGTAAAAAAATGGAGAACGTTTGGAAATTAGCTGGCTCAGGAGCGTTTGCCTGAATATATCGAGTAATCTGGAAAATAATTGGATGATAGCTGGGGAATATCTGGAAAAAACTGGTAAAAATATCTGGAGAACGTCTGGAAATAAGCTGGCTTAGGAGCGTTTGCCAGAATATATCGAGTAATCTGGAAAATAATTGGATGATAGCTGGGGAATATCTGGAAAAAACTGGTAAAAATATCTGGAGAACGTCTGGAAATAAGCTGGCTTAGGAGCATTTGCCAGAATATATCTAGACGAACTGTAATCTGGGAAATAATTGGATGATAGTTGGAGAATATCTGGAAAAAACTGGTAAAAATATCTGGAGAACGTCTGGAAATAAGCTGGCTTAGGAGCGTTTGCCAGAATATATCGAGTAATCTGGAAAATAATTGGATGGTAGCTGGATATTATCTGGAAACAATCTGGTAAAAATGTCTGGATGTTAGTTGGAAATAACCTGGAGAACGTTTGGAAATTAGATGGCACAGGCTTATTTCCAGACGTTCTCCAGATCATTTCCAAGTAACACCCAGACATTTTCCCCAGATTTTCTCCAGACAATATCCAGACGATATTTTCCCCAGGCATTATCCATCTCCCACTTTATTACTCGACTCCTTCGTCTCGGACCAGGATCCTACCTCCATTAATTCATTTGTTAACTAAAAGATTTTGAAAATGAGCAACGTAAACAAGGGAATGTTGGTAAACGCAACGGAGGGCAAATGGAATGAAAACAAAAATAATGTTTGTTTACACGTTGAAGGGCACAGTAATTAAATGCAAAATAAAAACAACGTTTTCTTTACATTCGGTGTTTCGACGACGTTTTATTACTTGATTGCGATTGCGTTCCATATTTTATGGGCATTCATATTATTTATTAATTATTTTAATGTAAAGCTTCCGATTTTATGTCAATTAAGCTCATAATTGGGACGGGACAAAAAGCTTATTTTGGAATGCCAGTGTTGGGCCATGGGAAATGGCGTTTCATTTCCTCTGTCTCCGTACTGTACGTCATTTCATGGTTTGCCGATGATTGGCAAACCATTTGCTGCTTTGAGCTACTAAATCGCCGATTGTTAATTTCTGCATGGATATCTGCGATTTAATGGATTTCAGTGTGATACTTCTGCGGCGCATAAATTCGCGTTTGGAACAGTGATGATATTTTCATCAATCGTCCCAAAGGTAAACAAATGATGCGATGACAAATATATATATATTATAAATTTCATGGTGATATGGAAGAAAAATTTCATTCAACTAAAGAGTGAAATGTTTTTCAAATCAAAACATAAACAAACATTGTTTGATAACACACGAAAGAGGTCAAATTAATATAATATAAACAATAACAAACATTGTTATTGTTTGTATAACGTTAATTTGACCTTTGAACAATGTTTGTTATTGTTTTTATTTTTATTTGAAACAGCATTTTATCCATTTAAAAGTCAGAAAGTTTGTTTGAATCCTGTTATTTATCAAACATTTCCAACTTCAGTCCCATGAAATTTTATTATCTAAAGTGAAGTGGTCTGTATATCACTTATAGAAATATGAGTCGCCATCATACTGATCAATGATTTCCAGTCATTATATCTAACTCCACTTAACATTCAACATGGCGAAGGGTACGTTCAACAATTGAAAAGTACTTCAAGGTGGTGCAGGGAACGTACCATTTTTTTTTTTTCAATATGGTACTCCTTACGTTGGAAATAATTTAATATTCCGCCGGTTAACTCCGTATTTAGACATCTATACATAAGTTTGGAGGAAAGTATGAAACTTACTTTACTTTGCCATAAAGCTAATAGTGGCTTAATGCCGGAAGTCCACTCACGTGCAAGGCTTCCACAGCTCGTGCGACCACGCCGCTGTAAATCAGCCTTAAATCGTCCGGCAGCTTACAATCAAATGTACTTAGCACCACTACCCGGAGCCGTTCCTGGATAAAGAGCTACGAAAATGGAATCTATATCAAAAATGTGCCATAAAACTTTCCTCCCGCTGATATTCTAGGCTGTTGCTGCTAAGTGTAACAATAAAACGACACGATCTATATATAAAAAAAATTGCCCTGGTGGGGATACACGGACCGGAGAAATGGGGTCCCCGAGTTGTCCAGGATTTATTTACTTTTTTTCTCCCCCCCCTTCCATCTCCTCATAGTGGGTAATAACGGGGAGACTTTGATGGATGTAATATGTTTTTAATGTTTTCAGGGACAAATTAAATTACGACCAAGTGTATGTAGGTATCTCGAGAGGTCGAAATTTTATCGCCCACTTATAAGAATAGAATTTCTCCGAGCATATTAGGACAAGGTAGACGGATTTTTTTTTTAAGACTCGGATGACTTAATGTAGGACACTCGAGGAACGTTGAGTTACGCCAATTCCTGCGGAGTGTCTTGTGGAATTTTACTCAATTTTAAATACCAACCGCGAGAAAGTTATCTCGAATTGCTGAAATACGATTAAGAACGGTAATGGGAGATTGTAAGGTGTAAATTACAATGTAAAAAAAACTGCGCTGTAAGAGTTTGTTTTTATCCTACTTAAACGGTCTTAACACGACAAGGTTGGACAAATTTTTGTCCTTAAAATAAACTTACTTTGGTATTGATTTTAGTTCCAAAATGAAATGTTATAATTTTATATTTATGTTACGTTCGATATATCTCCATCGGAAAATTACCGTTGTGAAAGATTGCAATTAAATATTAATAATTAAATCGACCGAAATTCTCAATTAAGAATAGCCAGAAATCGAGCAGTTGATTGGAATTTTAAATGGAATGTCAAATTGAGGTCAACGGTCAGTTTTTACACAGATTCTGATCGATTTCAATTGGATCGAAGTTCGAGGTTAATGTCAGAATATCTGATTAGGATATGACTATGCTGCCAAGGTTAGAAAATCAAGATTGTTATCCTGTTTCGTGACTGTTCCTGGTTTCGATTTCTGCCGTAGTAAATAAAGTACTAAACTCAGCGATTATTTTCTCTAATCAAATTCATAAAATCATGAGAATTTGTCGACGAAGGCTATCACAACATGGAATAATAATAATAATAATTCTGAGAGTGATAAAATATATTTATCATTAACATTAAAGAATTACACTCTTTTAATTCCTGAATCCAATAAGAAGTAGTAAATTTTGGCGTTGACCAAAACCAAAACCAAAATGGACCTTGAAACGGAAAAGGGGAATTAACTACGCTTCGTTGAATTCCAACGTTTGCGCATCCAAGTAGCTAATACTTAGTGAATCAACCTTAATTAGTTGTCAGAACTGAACTTCACGTTTGAAAAGGTTTCAACATGTAAATGACCGCCCACGTTAACGTCAAATTACAGCTCGCATAATTTACTGCCTTGGGATACTTTGATAGTCTTTGATTTGAATCAATAATTGTATTTAGGTCACATATAGTCTGGTATTGTGACATAATTGTTACTGGCTTATGGAGTCCCGCGATATCGAAATCCCTCTGCCACTGCACCTGAACTAACCGCAGTCAGGACGCACATTAACGTGATCAAGTAATAGTCATTAAGGTATTCAGGCGCGCATATTTAATGTACGTGTACGTAACTCTCATGCATATTTACACGCTTCTGGGGCAGCGTACTTACGTTGAGAGAAATTTATTAGCAGTTGCTACGATATTTTATAATAACTCCGGGATTTGTGGGGAATTATAGTATTCTTTACAATGGGACGCAGAATAATTCATAAGAATTTATATTAAACATATATTTTAAGATGATATTATGAGGAAATGTGTCTATTAAGGGATAGAATGCGTTACCGCACAGTTACCAGTGAGTAGTCATCACTCACCAGTCACCACTCACTAGTCACTGCTCACCACTCACCCAATTCACTACTACTGAAAGCTACCGTTTAGAAAAATTTTGATTTTTATTAAACTTGAATATATTTTGCGAATATTTACTTAAAATACTACATAATATAAGGAATACTACAAGTGTAAACGTGTCCCTGAGCTATTAAAAGAAATAGCGACAACTAATAAATTACTCTCAGCTTACGCTGCGTAAATTTCACTATGGCTCGTTTATTCAATAAGTACATTCGCCGTCTCGAGTGAGGTCGATGGCCTTTTGCCGATTAAATAATCAATCGCGTTGCAAACTTTTTAATTACTAATTCATATGCCCGTCGCAGACCCGGAGAGGTTATGCTCGCGGGTATCTTTTATTGTTAAAATAATTACTCTGCGACTGCTGTTTTCGAGCAATCAAAGTAGTAACAAATTCATTCCGGATCAACTTGAAACGTCACGTTTTACGGCGCGTCCATTGACGAGGCTAATAAAATTCGTGGAAATAACACCGACCAAGTCCGGCGGGAATTAACATCCTCGGAACTGCGAACGCAGTGGAACAGTTTACAAATAATCAAGAAAGATTTCAGTTTCGATACCCCGGCCATTATTTACCATGCTAGCTTGTCCAATTAACTACACGGTTTTTATACTTTTATTCATTTTTCAAAAAAACTAAATAATTAAAATTAAAAAAAGAGCCACTTTCAGCGATGGAACTGAACAATGAAATCTTTTTTCCCCGTTGAAAAATGTAAACAATGTTGTTAACCACACATAAGAGTGAAAAACATAAAATAAACAAGATTGTTTACACTCCAAAGGACTTAAAAATGGAAGTCAAGAGAAAACAAAAGCAATGTTTGTCTACATTTTTTACTTTGAAAACATTCGATTACTCAACTGCACTTTTCTATATTACAATTAATTTGTTAAAAAGTGGTTATGGTCAGGATATAGGGAGACCATTCTGAAAATCATGATTTCACGTATACATCAACGTATCCTCTTAAAAATTAATACGAGGGTGTGTTGACATACATGAATTGGAGTTTTATGATTTTCAAAATAATTCCCTAGGTCGGAAAACATCCTAGATAACTATTAATCCCATTTTTGAAACAATAAAAATTATTTCGACAACAAATGCAAATAATTTTATAGGACTGAAAAACGAAACGTTTTCAAAATACAAAATGTAAGCAGACTTTGTTTTTGTTTTACATTTATATCTATTTTTATGCCCTTTGGATGTAAACAAACAATATTATTTGTTTTGTTCCTTTAATTTGACCTTCCAATTATTTACAAACATTACTTTTGTATACAGACAATATTCAAAACGTTTCATTATTCAGTTCCATAATAATTTTTACGACTTTAACAAGGGGATCACGCCTCATAGTGGGAAGAATATGCACAGTTTCCATACGAAGGCGTAAGATCGTGGTGACGGTACGTATCGAACATTTGGCCCGGGTAAATCAGTATGACGAGCGTCACGTTCGTACATATTTCACCAGCAATACGAATGCGACAATAATAGTTATAAAAATGGCGATTGCGCAATCAGAATATCTTTTCGGGCGCGGCACAATTTATTCTGCTTAGCGCGGTCGGACAACGCCGGTGGAAATCAAATCGGACGTGGGGTGATGGGTCGACGAAAATGTAGCCGCATGCGTTATCCACAGCGGGGTCGTCGGGGGTGTGAGAAGGAGAGCGATTCTTGTCGTATTAGAATCATGTGCGAGGGAACAGTAAGATGGATAGTTTTCATCGCGCAGCTTCATAAATCCTCGCGCAAATCCCATTGAGATAAAGGTGGAGGAGGAGGGGGGGACGAAGCGCCGACTGTCGGCCCTTTCTTTCTCTCAAGTTTCGGTTAGATTTGAGGCGAACTGGAAATGCGGGCTTCGCGCGCCAATATCGATAATGCCGCGATGAAAATTGAACAAAGAATTCGTTCGGTATTGAAATATGATCTACCGCTTTATCACAATATGCAGCCGGCGCGAGGCAAAAATGACAAAACTGTTGAAACGTAAAAGCGATTACTTGTAGCTTCCGGGGAGAAATTTTTCGACTTTTAAATTCGAGCATAAACAGCGGGAAAAATAAACATTTACGTAAAAAATGGCGAAAAATCACGTATGAAGTGACGGATGAAATGTTTTCTTTTTAAATTCAGCAAGAAAAACAATGTTTGTAAACATTGGGAAGGTTAAATTAATGAAATAATAACAATAATATTGTTTGTTTACATCCAAAGGACATTTAAAATGGATGTAAATACGAAACAAAAACAAGGCTGTTTATTTTTGTTATTGTTTTCTATTTATCTTTTCAAATATAAACAAACATTTGTTTTTGTCCCAATTTTTCGCTCCTCCTCTATAATTTTTATTCGAAATTTCAAATGACGCGTCGCGCCAGCAATGCAAGTCAAATGCAACTTGAAGCATAATATATTGCATATTGACATAAGGGGTATAAGATGAAATTGTCAAGATTTGCTTCGCCGCGCGTCATCCGCATGCGTCATTTTAGCGGGGGAAACGTGAGTGGGTGACCTTGAAATCATTTTAAAACGTCGTTCAACCAGCGATCTGATAAAGCGATATAAATTTGACGCGATGCAGTCATGGGACGTAGGGATTCAAAAAAATCTATCGCCTGTCAGGAAAGTAGGACAACGCCATTTCTTTCTCTTAATATGGTCACCGGAAAGAGAAACATAAAGCGAAGGATAGTAAATCAGAAACGTCGTTCGACATCGGAATTACCCGAAGGAACCGACTGAATTAGCCGTAGCGAGAATTTATGTAACAAATCCACGCAGATTGCAACGGATCGGCATAAATTACCTATTGCTTCAGATCGAGTCAATATATTAAGTTTCAAGGGCTCGGAATGGGGCTTAGAATAGCGCGTGGAATTTTTTTTTATTCAAAATACAAATTATAAAGACACGCGGATCCAATTTGCAATCCAATTTATGTCATATAAATGCCTAAACATCTAGTATGGAACTAAAAATGGCCCTGATTCGTTTTCTATGTGGCCAATTCAGGAATTGATTTGGTTTCCATGTATATCGTTACGTTCCACATCGTAACCTAATTAATTTGCCTTATTTAGGCCAACTTTGGATGCCATATTACTTGTTCAAATTCAACGTATCTGGTAACTCCCTAAAAGGGTTCAAACAAGGATTCCATTGATTAAGTATTCCACATTTCAGCCATGTTGGGGCCAGAATTTTGGCAGGGCATGCCCAATTTCATTTCCACTTGGATATATCTCAGTTTTACCAACACAATGCTTTGAACAAAAGCGTCATAATAGACGGGCATGTAACGGGTGCACCATCTATCATGAAAAAAAGAAGACAAAAAAAAAAGATCGAACTGGCGCCATATAAATGTAGCAGATAATCCCATTGTGGCGCAAAGATAACGACCAAATATTTGTGCTGGAAAATAGTTCATGCGCAGTAGTAAAAGTAATAGACTTATAAAAAGGCGAGCTTTTAAATGCAGTTATGCCTAATTTAAAGTTGTTTAGGACACTTTAAATATTTTTATTAAAAAATAATTAGTTTTATAATGGATCAATATCTAAGGTCAATTTTTTTCTTTCTGATATAAAAAAATGTATAAGAGTGTATAAAAGTAAAACATTTAAAATTTTCTTCGTTTCTAATACACACCACTTCCTTAACCCGATTATTGTCATAAAAAGAAATATACCTCGCCCGAAAGCACGCAGCATAAAGGAATTTTTATTCTTACAATAATCGGAATTATTTTTATTCGAAAAATTTCAACGGCAAATCCACTTATTATTAGAATAATCCCATCGAAATAAATAGACACTTTTTACATCGTGGCGCGAAATCGATTTAGCGGAATTGCCGGTGACCCGAAAATATGTATTCGCGACAATACTCGAGGCGCGCGGATTCCTTATCGCATCAGATATCTTGATTCGAGTCGGTTCGTCGAGGTTAAAACAGTGAAGTCGGACGATGTAGATCCGGGGGGATAAGATTATTGAAATGTCGCATTTAAACTAATGCGCGGTCAAATCTTTAAATTTAAATCTTCAATAAATTCCCTAACTGGTTTTAAATCGTTTTTTGCATTTGCATTCGATCTCATCCCAGTCCCACTTTAACGAGGTAAAGGGGTGTTAAAAAAATCCCCAATTTCATTAAACATTCGAGAAAAAAAAAAGAGGAAAGTACAAAACTAATCCCTCCGTCGATTTATCACCGGCTTTTCGTGTTATTTTAAGTATTATTAATATTAAAATTTATAACCGAAACCCCTTCGACATTCCTCTTCCATTCGTCGCTTTAAGTTCCTTTTTAAATTTAAATCTATCATTGAAATTTGAATAATCAACCTCGCGATAAGAGTTTGAAATAAAAAAAAAAAAAAAGAAGCGCAACGAAAGGTATCGACTGCCGTGGGTTAATCGAAAAATTCGAAAAGGCGAAAGAGGAAAGTGTTACACGCGGAAAAATGAATGAATTAATTTTCCCACGATAAATCGAAGTCGAATTCCAAAAGACGATTTATGAACATACTTGTAATAAAATATGAAATAAATGCTGAAATAAAGTATTTATTCCTACAAATTTATTGGAAGAACCACTTTATTATAGTATTTCTTTTATATTTTATCTTGAGGATGTTTATATATTATCTTCTGGGGCTCGATTTCAATATATTGGGAAAATTAATTTTCATTTTTCAGCGTGTGTTGCACTGAGAGAAATTTCTTTTGTAGAACTAATAAAAAAATTTGAATTATTGTTAAATAAGAGGGGTCAAATAAATTTATAGTCGGATGAATCAAAAACAATAGTTAGGATTACTAATTTAATTGAAACTTACTTTTTTAGTTGGTTTAGCTTAAATTGGAATTAGATTTATTGAAACTTGATATACACTGCATTTACGTCATGATTCTTGTACATGTTCTTACATGCTTTTTTTACATTTACAATATGTTACAGCATGAAAGTTATAACATGAAAATATACTATAAATATACCTAAATAAATCAATTAATTAAATCCTGTTATATCTAAAAAAAATACTATTATCTGCAAAATACTATTTGTCATGCTGATTTAAATTAAAAAAAAATTAAGGATATATTTACTGAAAAAAAACCATTAAAAATTACTGTGCTGGAACCTTAAATTGAAGCCGTTTGTACAATATAGAAAAAATAACCGTGCCAGCACAGTAAAAATTCTGGTAAAACACACCAAAGTAAGGAAAATATGGTAATTTTTTTTATATTGTACCAACGGCTTCGCTTTAAGGTTCCACAAAGTAATTTTTAATAGTTTTTTTTTCAGTGTTGGAAAAGTAATTATTTTTAGTATAAATAATAGTAAATTTTGAACGTTATATATAGTAACTTGTAATTAAGAAATATTAAATATTACGTGAAATTAAATGATACTAAAATTGAATAAAAATAATGAGACCAGTATATCCGGCGTTTACCAGAAAGTTCAGTATTTTTTGCAATTCTTTTTCCACAATATATCAACTAAGCAAGTTGAACTACACGAAGAGAAAAGATTAATAAAATTTACTGACATTCTTAGTAAACTGGTTATATATTTACAAAGATTGGAAAATTACTATCCTAAGTTAGTAAAATATATCAATTTATTGACAATTCTTAGAAAATATCGAGACTTTTTACTAATTTAGGATAGTAATTTTTCAATTACTGCAAGTATATCACCAGTTTACCAACAATGTCAGTAATTTTTATTAATCTTTTCTGTGCTTTTTTCCGTGTATAACTGTGAAAAGAACCAGCTAAATTGTTTTCAGTTAACTCAACGCAATTTTTTCTCTCAAAGTTGGGAATGAAAGAGGGATTAAAAAAAGAAATATATAAATAAAATAAATGAAAAAATAGATAAAGGCAAAATAAATAAATAAATAAATAAAGGATAGTTTGTGTCAACGTGTGGTGACACAAATATGCGGCAAACTCTTTGCAGGGACGTGGAGCGAGCGTGGAGGATCCCGGGCAAGGGGGGTTCCAGCTCGAATTGGCTTACTGCCAAGCGTGGCACTGCAGATGTCGATGGTGACAGTGGCGGTAGTGGGGTACGACCTATCTCCATATCGCTCCGCGGGCGCCGTTGTGTACGTACGTGTACTGGTACATTTTACGCGCGCATTTCACGCGGGGCTGTCGCACACGTGCGCCACACCACTTAAGCGACATTTTCGCACGGTCGATCGTCAATCGTTAATCCGGAGTCCGAGCAAACAACCCAAAATGGACTCTTTTTGTCCCGCCGCGGCCGATCTCGCCAAAAACCTCGTCTGCTTGGCAATTTTTTTTTCTTTTTTTTTCTTTTTTCTCATCGTAACGAGAGCTCGCGACTCGTCGACCGAGCCGGTGTGGCTTTCTCGCCAATTTGAGCGCGGGCGTCCTTTTAATGCGGCCAAAACTGGGCTTTTCGTTCGGCCTTGGCTATAGATTTTCGCCGGATACTTGGCTCAAGAATTTCATTTCGCCGTCACAATGCTTGCCGCGGTCCATTTTTAATTTCAATCTCGCGTCCATCGGGTATTAAATTCCCGTCGAATTATTTCCGATTTTAAATCGTGAAATGATATTAGGAATGATGATCGTGTAAGTGGGGAAAATTGTATTGAAAATAATACATGAATTTTGATATAAATTAGGTTTGGTAGTAATCTGGGTGTATGTTGAAAATGAGAAAAATTGTTCGACAAAATTCTCATCTTTTTTTGTAATTTGAGAATATAAGGGGAGAAAAGTACAATGGAAAATTATAAAATGTAAATCTACACTGATAGAAAAGAAATATCATAAATTACCGGTTTATATATATGTATTTAAGAATACACTCGACGCTCCCATTTTCAGCCTTCCCATTTTCAACGTGCTCCCATTTTCAGCGAAATTTCTTCCCCATTTTCAGCGGAAATGTTCCTATATCCGGTTCGCTGTTTAACCATTAATAACTGAATATCGATG
>JABFPN010005770.1:0-12552 GCA_022817305.1 Leptoteleia sp. ZL-2020
TTTATTTCTAATTAAAACTATTCATTTCAGAAAAAACATTCGTTATCTCAGCAACATTCATCCGCTACATTTAGTACACGTCTTCAGCAATTTTTTAGTTGCTACTTCAGCTACTATTTGTACTGTCCGTATATCAGCAACTAAAAGTTGCTGTATCATCTATTTAGTAGTAAATACAGCAACTTTCTTTTTTCCGTGCAGTTGTGTTCGTTATCAGCAAAGAAGTGAGATCAAGCGAGGAATACTTGCCAGTACAATTGCAAAACAAAAAAAAGTTGTATTTAAAATTATATACCTTCCAGTGTTGGAAAGATATATTGTTTACGAGGATTTTTTCCAAATCATTATAGTAAAATTTAATCATTCATATGGTGATATCATCACACTAAGTCCAGGCAAAGTTGTGCGATATTAATATAGGAATGTTTTTAATAAAATATTGACATTCCCAGTGACTTTAAACAATGAAGTATTCCTAATACAAGTGCAAGTTCTTGTTAAGTTTCCTTAGTTTCATCCAATAATTCTCCTTATTCCGCGTCTTTGTAAACTTTCGGTCATCTTTCAGTCCCATTCTTGGCCTTCGACGTCAAATTCACCATTCTTCAACTTTTAAACCCGACTTTGAATTTAGAATTCTAACTGTTTTTTCCTAATACAAATTATACGACATAAATAATAGAATCTTTTACTATACTTAAATATTAAGCTTTACTATTGCAAGCTTAATATTTTTTTACAATTGCCAGTCTTATCGATGAAAGACCTAATATTTTACAATAAATCTTACAATGAATATGACGCAAAGCTATCTGCAAAAATTTCTCCGTTAAATTGTCATTGCACGTGCATTGAAATTAATTATACAATAGGATTAAATTACATTCGCTTGTCTATAGTCTCAACGTACAAGAATTGAAAATTTAGTATTTATACCTTTAATTAAGTTCACGTGCTAGAAAAGTTATTAATAAAAAGCACTGCCCTCTATATTACTGGTCGAAATGATGTGCTAAACGAAGGATTTTATACAGCTATTTTATTGACACAGAAATGATTTATGGACTTTTTCAGTACGAAAACATTATTGCAAAGTAAATTTTATGTGCACGCAAAAAAAAAAGGTTGGAATAAATAGTTTTATGCTTCATAACACTGATAAGTAACTTGTTTGTATGGCATTTTCATAAATTAATAATCAAAAGACTTATTCAATTTTTTAAATCTTCTTTAAATTGTAAGATATAATTCCATATTATTCATTCTTTTCAAATAATCACGATAAAGATATTATGGTAGTATTGATGTTAATTATAATAATTATTGTTCTAATTTTTACCCCAAGATTGGATTTTAAATAGTATTACGGTTAGAATAATCAATTTTTTGAATGTACATAAAGTTATTGATGTATTTATCTACTTTAATATTGTTCAAGGTCGAAAAATCTAAATCAAATCAAGGATGATTTATTTTTTGCACAAACGTAAGAGTGGCTAAGCAACTATTTAAATATTTTTATTCAATTAATTATCTTAAGCAACAATTGTCATTTGGCATGTTGTCAACGAGCACTTATATTGACTCGAACAATGTTTTCATTAAAATATTATTTTTAATCAATAGCAATAGTAAACTATTTAACACAGAACAAAGAAAGAATTGTGTATGTATTTATATTTCTTTTTCTATTTTTCAAACATTAGATCTGCCTATGATTTCCACAGATGCAAGATACTTTTATTACACTAGAAAAAGTAATGATCCAAATCAACCTTCAAAACAATGTTAAATCTACAACATAAAGAACATTTCATCGCAAACATGGCAACACCACGTGTTTCTATTTGATATTGCTATTTACATTCAACTGACCTTTACAATTTAAATGCAGTTACATATTTTATTTTGGGACACAATATTGCATCCATATCTAATATCCATGATTACTTTCAATACACCAAAAATCTTTTTATCTTATGACTTGAAATTCATTTTATGGATATTTAAAATAGAAATTTACTTTAATATGAAACGACTCGATAAGTCACAATGGAAATGAAATGAAAATTTGTCCGCGTATCGGAACGACAAGTTCGCGCCAATTAAGCCCAACAAAAACCCAGCGAATGGGTAGTAAGTGGGCCAAGCTATTTGGTGCTTTAAGCAGGAATCGCGTGACGCGGCCCGCCACAACGAGTTCCTAGGGAAAGTGACACTTTTACAGGGACAAAGAAGTTCAAAGCAATCATTGTTGACTGCGGTCACTATGAAAAGGCCTTGTCGAATGCTGCATTCGCGCGTCCTGCGGATCTCTCGCAACATCTTGCGCAGGTAGAATACCTGTTTCTCGGGCGTCAATGTGAGCGTATAAATGCGTGCACGACACCTGCTACCATTCGTAAGTGGTATCGCAGGTAAGTCGAACGGGCACGAGCCATACCACTCTTTTTTTTTCGTCTCCTTTTTTCTTTCTTCTTTTCTTTTTTTCCCTTTTTTACAATTTCCAACGCATGTTCGCTCGATATCTCCGAATGTAAAAGTGCGCCGAAGATGCTGGTCCCGGTAATCCAGTTTTTATCTACATGGAAAAAAAAAGTATTCACTTTGGTTGGTAAATGAGTTTATCTATTTATTTAGATATCTAAAATTTATTCTATTTGCAGAAGGACCTAGATATTAAATCGATTAAAATGAATATTTAAACGTTACATAAACTGTATGGCTGATTCAACCGTACACTTATCCTATAGGGACTGAACATAACCTCAATATATCAACGAAAACTACTTGGATTTCACTGTGTTGACGATTAGATAAATCTGTATGGACTCAGCCATACAGTGTATGTAAATTGAATCAACTAGCTGAGTTAGTTTTCATCAATTCCACTCACATAAATTTCTTTGGCTACGATAATTATAATTTCTACTTATCCCAATAATGGCCAGACAATATATCTACACTGAAAAAAAAAGAGGTTTGAATCAAACGATATTCGCTACTGTCAACTCCATCGTGAACTTAAATACGCACAACTCCATGCTGAGTTTTAAACAAATGTATGATAATTCTTCAGTCAAGTCATATTGGTGGAGTTCAGTCAACTCCACGAAGAACTTATAACAACTGATATATAATTGAATCAACTCCAAGAGTCTTGATTTCAGAGCTGATTGGGGTTTGTTGAAGAAAAACTATAACAAGTACTTGATGAAGTTGATTTTAACGATTATTTTCACTTGTTTTCAGCACAATTCGTTTCACTTTAACAATTATACGTAAGCTCACCGTGGAATTGAAAGTAGCTCATGAATTTTTCTCAGTGTATGAGTCTCTAAATGGGATTTGCATCCAATACATGATTATATATTTCACTCCGAATCCAACTCCTCATATACACTAACAATTACCAGATTTTTATCCAAATGTGGAATAAATACCTATAGTATTTCTTTTACACTTTATCATAAGTATGTTTATAAATTGTCTTCCGCAATTCCGCTCCAATTTACCATACTAAAATTAACTGTTTTATTTTCCTGCGCGCAGTTACCGTACCCGTGATTACCCCCCCGTCAACGACTGCTTATAAGAAAGGACATTTCCAGTAAATCAGTAGTCAATTCACGGACCAATCCATCGCGAGTGTTTACTGAAAGCCGATTGAACGGCGAGTGAAAATTGACCCGGCGCGGTACAATCCGCGATATTTCATTGGCCGTCGACTATCGACATTCACGGAATATTATCGCGCGAAATAAAGGCCATAATTTAAGCGCGACCTGGCACGGGCAAGCCCCTCATTAGTGGCAATCAATCTGCGCGGGTCCATTATCTCGGCATCCGGGGCATCGCTGCGTGGCGACGCGGCGGACTTTAGCGTTTAAGGCTTCGGGTTACTCACCGTTGCTGTCTCGCCTTGATGCGTCGAAAGCGCCGGAAGTCGGTGGCGGCGGCGTCATTGGGGTCGAAGCCCCGGCGGTGTTTAGGCGGCGAGGACATGCTCGCCTTGGCGCTGGTACCGTCCGCGCGTCGGTAATCGCCAGTGGCGTCGCCCTCGAGTATCCAGTATCCGCCGGTCTCGAGCTGCAGTACCGACAGAGGCGGATCCTTGTCCGCCCGCAGGAAGTGGCAGCCGGCGTAGCGCGGCTCGCCGATCACGATCAACGGCGGGTTCCCCTGGGCTGCGTGCGTCGGCACCGCGATCAGCTCGTGCCTGCCGACCCTGCCGGTACCTGGCCCACCCATTCAACTCGATGATCGACAACCGCCGGCTCCACTGCTCCAAGCGCCGGATCTCCCACGGGGGGCCCCGCTCGAACGCGACCCTCGCGCCACCTACCGGACGCTCCGCAAGATCGGTCCCCTTTGCGCGAGTCGCGTGCCTTAATTCGCAATTTTTTGTTCCTTATTACTTTTTACATTGAGAGGAATATTATAGAAAATGTCCAATAATCTCTAGTAAACGAAACATATTTAACAGATTGTCATTCTTTTTTTTTTCTTTTTTCAATGTTTAGATTAATTTTACCATAGTTATAATGGAGAACAATTTAAAATTGAACAGAACAAAATAAACAATTGAACAAATTGTTCTTTATTATAACTATGGTAAAAATTAATCTAAACTTTGAAAGAAAAATAAAAATCTGCTCGATATGGTTCGTTTACTATAAATTATTGGACATTTTCCATAATATTTCTCACAGTGTAGTTTTTGTCTTTTGTTCTCGCAGACAGATTCACCCGGCTATTGCAGATATTTCGTTAAGAAGATGACAAAAACATTTGACAAGACAAAGAGGGTTGGTATTGTAGAAAATTGTGTTAATTGTTATTTAAAAAATTGTAATCTTGTTTTTGTATTTTGTGGACATAATAGACAGATGTACAAAGGTACAATAAAACATTATAAAATGTATCCATAAAAGGTGTAAATATTATGACTTTTCACTTTATTCTTACAAATTTATGAATACACTGTACAATTTTTGATTGTACTTTTTCCAAAATTGCCCATCACGTCCTCAAATTACAACAAAAATTATTAATTTTTTCACATTTTTTGTGAAATGGCACTCTCGGTGCGTCTCGACATTACTTTGCTTGTCGAGAGAAATTATATAATTTTACTGTAAAACCTAAAATATAGATAGTTTGCAATAATAATGTTGCATAAATGAAAGTTTGATTGCTCGCGTGGGAAATGTTTCGTCATTTGTCACGAAAAGTTCAAGAGTGTATCATGAATTCTGCATAAATTTCTTAAATTTAAGCATTAAAGATTTAATGCGAGAGACGTAAATTCTTACTGCAAATAATCAAGAGTATAGTTCTAAACTTATTATCCGGACGAAACAAATAATGACGTTTTCAGGCGAATTTACTTGGTTCACCGACAATAAGAGGACTTTGCTAATGGCAAAAAGAACACGCACACAGTTTCACGAAACTAGATCATTTTATGAACATAACGCGTTAAATTCAAATGCGAATTTCGGCGAATTCAGCACCTGTTCTTTAATCCCGCAAAACAATAAAGTGCGAATATAATTTTAATAATGCAATCAACTTAATTTTAATTTAAATTAAATGAACTTTGCCCGGATAAAATTAACGATATTAATAAATAATAAACTTCGTAAGATATTTAACTTGCTAATAAGAAAAGTATTTCAACGTCACGATATCTTTTCTTATTATACATTACCGGAGATGTGAAACGTTTCAAAAAAATGTCCTTATTTAAATTTATGATTCATAAAAGTGTAGTAGGTTGAAATTTGCAGTGATTTTAGCTCGTCCGTTTCTTTAGAAATTTACAAGGTCCAATCTCACTTAAGTGAATTTTATTGATTATAATACATAATCCGACATCAAAGGCATTGTTATTCCGTAAACATAAAATGACACAACATCTGCCCAATAACCGGATGATCTGCAAGAACCGAGTAGTTTATGCTAGTTAGATAGACTGTATAGTAGAATGACTGGCGGAAACGTGGGGTACGGGCTATTTGGATTGATGGTTCAATTACTAGGATAGAGAACGCCGGTATAGAATCGTACTAAAAGCAGCAAAAATCTGAAAGGAAAGCAATGCTTTCTTGGACCTGATTTCGAAGCACATTTACTTCAAATAAAGAAATACTGCTGTCCAAGTATTTATATTATTTTAGTTTTTTAAAAAAAGAAAAAAGAAATTCGTCACTTTGATGGATTGCTACCATTTTAATTATTTTTCTCAAATCTTCCATTTCTACGACACTTTATCAAAAAAAAAAATGATTTAAAAATGCAAATATTTAAACAATGTCTAAAATGGATATAAATTAGAAATAATAATATTATTACTGCTGAAGCACATAGCAGAAAATATTTTTGTTAACCATACTTACATTTATTCGACAAAACCCTTTAACGATGTTAATAATATTATCTTGATGGTATCATAAATGCGAACATTAGATACGACACGTGCTACACTAATATAATTATCTGCAGACATTTTATTAGCCTCTAACATAAAGCTCATTTCTAAACGTAATTTAAACCTTTTTGATAATATCTAACCTTTACCACGATAACATTCACACATGGCATACCTCTTTAGTTTGTATAAATGATTGAACTTTGTTTTATATATATATCGCAAATTTAGATGCTTATATCAATGTTTGTAACCCGAATAATAATAATAATAACAACAATAATAACAATAATGTTTATAAATAAAAATATATTACAATTATTTTTAAATTGATTATAATTTAATTTCTGAAAGTATTAAAGATCCACAATAACAAATAGTATGAGTATAACTTTTGTCAAAAGTCAACATTAAAAAAAAATGCAATGTCTATTATTGAATGCGCAGATGTATGTAATAACAATTTGTTGAGAGATGAAATGTTAATTGTATGTAATTCAATACCAGTACAAAAACGAATAGAAAATTAATGAAGTAAAATTACTTCTGTCATATAGTCCAAAATATGGGAAAATGCATTAAAACGGTTCAATGCTAATTTTCTATTCAGGAAATTGAATAACAAACTGCATAATTTTGATTTAATGTCTGTTAATGCATAATTATTATAAATAAAACGAATTATTACATAATTAATGTTAATTCAGTTAAATTCTTTGACGCAAATAAAAGACATTCAACAAATTAGTATTTATTTAGTGACAGTGGGAAAAACTCACGATAAGTATCATATAATATAGTAAAAGTTTGAAATTATTTAATAAACGGTCAAATTAAACTAGCAAATTTTGAAACATGACATAATATTTCTATTTTTCTTTTTTTTTTCCATTATATCTCACATTCACGATATAAATGAGACTAATTTGTTGAAATATGTTTTCAAACGACAAAAAAAAAATATTTTTAAACTCCCATTAAATGAATCACATTGAGCGAACATATTTCCCAGAAACAAGATAATCAGACAGGTATAAATTCAGTTATTCATTTCATTGACAAAATTATCATCGAAGTAACCCGTTGCGAGGACAAACGAACGCATTCCGGGACTCGGCCAAGTTAAAAATTTAATTAAAAAAAGTTAATATTCGCTCGCATAACTTTTCGCGCAGTTTAATTACAAATAATGAGCTGCAAACGGCGACGGAGAATTCGGCAACGGTAAGATCCGACGAAAAAAAAAAAATTTAATCGCGTAAAAGGTCGGACGAAGAGTAATTCTGAATGAGCGAGTTCAACGACTCGTTACAGTCATTCACAATTTCCTGTCTCTCTCTCTCTCTCTCTTTGGTGTTTTTTTTTGGAATTCCCTCTCCGAAAAGGGGCATTTCGTGACATTCATATAATAAAGATATTTTTGCCCGCGGTAAAATAGCATCGCCGGAGGTTAACGTAACTATACATTCGTAACGAACTCACTTCCCGATATAACCATACCCCGTCGGTTGTTTCGCGAGCAAAAAGGCAGAAAGATTTATCCCGTGTTCCACGGCAAAGTAATTCAATAGATATTGCATCGCGTTTAATTGTGCAACGGATATTTAAGGATCAAAAGGCGAAGGGTTGCATTTACCACGGAAAGTTTCCTTTTAGAATACAGAACGCTTGAACTGAGTTTCCAGTTTTGATTGAATATTAATTCCCGTTTGGATGAATACAAAGACTTCCGTATAATTCAATTTTGTTTTCTTTAGCTACCCGATGCACGCGGAAAAAGGTTGTAACAAAAATTATTAAACTGAGAAAAATTATATAATTAAATTTACTATATTATTAATAACCTGCGGACAGGTGTACACTTGTGATACAATTTAATAATAAATATAGTTGATATTATCATGTATAAAATATAATTTATTACATTATTTGATAAATTCTATCATAATTGCACACCCAGCCGCAAGTTACTAGAACTATATATAATAAATTGACAGTTGAAAGAGTACATGATTTGTACAATTTATTAGAGTACAAAATAGTAAAAATTGTAGGACATTTATCAATACTTTGATACTTGCATTGAGAAAAATAAGAAAAAAAAATTTACTGTTTTAACTGTTTCTTCCATATGTTTTTCAATAAAAACTACTGTCTTTTTAAAGGAAATTTTTCTGGTTTCTATAAACATGATACATAATACTAATGTCTTTGCTTTAAAAAGACAGTAATTTGTATTGAAACACAGTTAAAAACAGCAATTTCTCATGTCATATTTTGCTCAGAGTTCCAAGTAATAATGTGTTGTAAGGTATTTATAAATAATATAAAGTGAGTAAAATAGGTCAAGTAAAATAAGGAAAGATTTAAAAAACAATAGTGCGAATCGCCCATGGAAGTTCCAATTCTGTTAACATTTGCCTTTAATAAATTCCCTCGGAAAATGATTTTAATGCCACAGCATCGACTCATCCATGGGATTTGGACAAAAGCCACTGTAATCCACACGTGGGAAATACTGTAACATTGTATGCCTGAATCTGTGCAAAGTTTTGCAAAATTTTACCCGCACAATCACTAAATGATATCTTTCCTCCCTGAATATATATTTAATTAAAAAAAAAATAGTTTAATTAAATTTACTGATTACAAATCCAGTTCATGGATTTATTAGAAACAATATTTTTTCAATTATTTTTCATGTCAGTGGCAATTAAATATAAATTTATTTAAAGTTAAAAATACAAACAAAATATTTATTATGAAAAGCTAGAAAATGGAAACAAATATTATTGTGTAAATAATTACTTTAAATAGAATTAATATTAAATGAAATCTAAACTGGAAACCACTGGCGATCAGTATTAGGTAAGTTTAAATATTAAAACCAAATCATGTCTGGATAGGCTAACGATTGGAAACACTTGTAGAGTACTCGACCGCATCCCTTACATAAATATTTTAGCATGTAGTACCGGTAAATTCAACACAATTAAATAGAAGCTGTCACGTAATATTCATGAATGCCAAGATCAAACAATTTCACGTATTTATCCGTAAGTTAAAAAAAATCATCCCTTTTCTTTCACTAACTACACAGCCATGAAAACTTACTGCAGTACCAATAAAATTCAACGCGAAAAGATATAATATACACTCAGAAAAAAAAGTATGCTTACGTTAAGAAACCTGTACAAAGAAAATGTTCTTATTAAAACTAACAGAAAATCTATTAAAAATAAGAATATTCAGTTATCATCTGTTGAATATTCTTAAACTAAAACAATTTTATTCTTTTCTCTAAAACAGATCCATTTAATATAAATGGAAATAATTCTTTATATAAATATATGTTTTCCAAGAACAATTTATTCTTATTATAAATAGATTTTCGCTTTATCCATACAACGAATGGAAATCCTATTTAATATAAGAATAATCTATTACTCTTAAATAAACATTTTTCTGAGTGTACGTACACGATGTGACTTCAAAATTCGGACAAACATTTGTATACAAACATTAATATCCAAACATATTTTTACTGTAAAAACGAAAATATTTGCAAAGCTATTTTTGCAAAATTGTTTTGCAGGGTCGTACGAAACACATTTACTCGATATATCCCCCCCATCTTATTTGAATATTGAACATAAAAAATGCCCTTCAATCTCGGTCTGAAGCGCTCGCAGGCCCGCTTTAATGTGTCACGGGCCATATCGGCCGCTTCAATAGCGGCTTTTAATGACGCGACGTTTAGATGTCTCGAGTGTTTTCAGGTTATGACCGTTTAATGCATACTTCAAAGCTATTTCGACGCCATTCGCGGGCCTCTAGATGCACGCCACGGTGTTAGTGGGAAATTTCGAATTGAATTTTGTCGGTAGTTCGGCGCCGCGCCCTGTACACATACCGTCCGTTATTTTTAGTGGTGGTATAAATTATATTAACGATGAATTATAAATATCGACATTCTCATCTCGGCTCATTATAAATATTTAACGCCCCGGGCATTTGACGCGAATGTCTTAACATTAATGTAACCAAACAGGCTATAAATAATGATTTGAATTATAAATAGTACAATAATAACGGGCAATCGGCGTTCAATTATTTATGACCCCTTAAATGCTTAATTTCCTAACGACAAATTGCGGACAGCATTAATTGGTAACTCGATAAATCAATCATTTATTACATCATAAAGAGAAATCAAAAATATCTGACCCCATTACATAATCAATGAAGGATCAATAATCGCGAAGAAGGGATGAGACTCCGCGTTTTGAGAACTCAGCGACGTTGCGAATAATATTTTATTTCACTAGTGAATAAATTGAATTAGAAACCGTGGCCATAAAAATGTTCCGATTCCTTAATGCACCGGTCAACATTAAAAATACAGCGCGATGATTTCTCCGCAAAATCGTTAAATTTATTTTCCACGCTGGCTGAGTTTTCAGAACAAAAGTAGTAAGCATACATCATTGTGCACAATTCGATTTGCAACATTGTATAAACATTTTTATTAAAGGGAAGAGAAGCTCTAGGGATTATGTCGGATTATGTATGAAGAAATAAAAAACGTACATCTATATTATTTGTCGCTTAACAATTCCGCAACTACCAATGTAAGAATGTATATATGCGACATATATGTTTGACATATATGTCACTATATAGGTAACATATATGCCAGATATATGTGAACTTTTACGGGTTAATAACAAGATGTATTTAAAAGAACAAAAATGTGAGAAAAGAATAAACTTAAAACAAAGATTCAGGGTGTTTTAATATGCAATCATAAACTTAAAAATCTTCTAAAATACAATTCTTTGAAGCGCAAAAACACATAACGTCATTATCTTTAAACTTAATAAGAAATTGAAAGCAGAACTTTGAAATGAACAAGTGAAAATAAAATTCATCATTGCTGAAGTCAAATGGAAAGCATCGCAGTGTAAATGAAAGTAAACTACTTAGTAACACCACTTTTTTGCACTGTAAACCAAAGCGGAAGCGTCCAAATTTAAATGTTAATTAAAAGTAAATTCGACTAAACGACCTTCCATTAGTCCTCCGTGACACATTAGCCGAACAGCTCAAGCTAGAAAAGTTATTCGCAATAGTTCGGAAGCCCAATTATTACGACAACTTTTTCTCATCCATTATACAATTCATCCAACTAACCCATACATGTCCCACACATCAACACCCATATATATGCAAATTCAATACACAACAGCAAACAAAAGCTATTACATATAAAAAAAGAAATTTCTGATAAAATCCACTTGGTCCATTTAGCTCGAACAATTATGTACCGCAACATTCCGTGCAAAAAAAAAAGAAGTATTTCACCGCACAAGCCACACGTGGCTTATCTATGGAATTAAAACAAAAGCCAAGGTTACATAGAGATTCCGCGTCCATCGAACGAATTTGCGGCAAATAAACGATCAAATTTCCAAGCGGACGTACGCAAATGAATCAAAGAATAGGCAACAAAAAGATGTTTGGCAAAAAAGAGAGAGTGGGAGTGAGGGAGCACGATACATCCCACTTGGCGAGTCGTCAAGTCGCGCTGACGGAATGCTTATTGGCAGCGAAGCAGAGGATCCGCCAGTCCGGAAGTGATGTCAGGTGTGATAATTACCGGAGAAGAAGAATACATTCTATTGGCCCCGAGCGAAGGTCAACTCGGTTAATCCCCCGGCGAGGGAAGCCGCGGCAGAAAAAAGGCCGCACGTGCACGCGAGCCCGCTTACGTTTCGTCGGCGGTCGGGTAACGTCGGGTCGCGGCCTGACCCCAAGCCGGTGCCAAAATTCGCGGCCCCCTGACGGCCAAGTACGCGCACATGCCGGCCAGTTTTGGACGCGCCTGAACCTCCTCTCGTCTGACCATCTACGCGGCCGCATCACTCGCTCGGTCCGAGGTGGGATGCGAGTTGGCGGACGGGCCACCAGGTGGCAGCAGCGCGCGCCGACGCCGTGCCCGCTCGATACCGGGGCGCTGACGGTCTCGACACGCTAACCCCGATACCGCGCCGCTCGGACGCTGACCACCCCCTCCCCCTCCCCCCCTCGGCCCCACACACTTCCGCTACAATACCGCG
>JABFPN010005771.1:0-12552 GCA_022817305.1 Leptoteleia sp. ZL-2020
CAGTACGTAAGGGCCTGATATTTTACGTGGCATCCGACCCACGGTTCGACGAGCCTTCACGGATATGGAGGTCACGTGAAAGCTCGTCTAGCCAGCAGGTATAGTTGTAGAAAAGAACACAGCTTGGAGTCACCCATCCAAGCTGCGTTCCCCCTCATTTTGGCTTGACTTGACGATTAGAGAGCGCCAATCAAGACCACTGAGGTACGCCTGCCGGCGTGCGCCAACCCAAACAACAATGGCCGCGCCCGTGGCGGCCCGGCGCCATCCGTCACAACATATAATAGTCTAACATCTTACCTGTCTGCATCGAGCCTGAATATGTACCACTGATTTACTGCTCAGCTCTAACTCAAATTCTAAAAATTTTTGGCGTAGGTAATTTTATTCCTAAATTTATGTTCAAACGGCATAATACGTTTGGTAATAGAATTGACGCATTCTTCGACATATTGTTGAGATTGCGTGATATAAATGAAGAAGAAGATAAAGATGAATATGAGGAAGAAGATAACAAATATAAAAATTAAAATAAAGACAACAAAATTTACATAAATGGCGATTGCTATAAAAAAATAAATAAAGTTGAACAAATTGAGTAAATTTATTTCATTATCTAACTAACTAACGACTCAGGTCCAGGACATCGTTGGAAGTAATTTTGGTCCTTTGGAGCATATCCCTAAAATTGATATTTTAAAAGTTATGAGCGAAACAGTGTGTCTAATCCTACCAGGGCGCGCTCCGAGGGATCGTACAGGTTTCTGGCCATATCTTTTGAACGGCAAGAGAGCGACCTTTTTTTTATTGTAATCAGCACGAAAAGATGCATCGATTTCATGTATTTTAAACCCATCTTTCGGTAAGTGGGTACATAATTACCAAATCTTTGTCGCGTTCAAATTAGTTCGGCAATCAGCAATTGACCTGCCTAAACAAAGGATATCGCTAAGATAGATCACAGATTTGAATCCTTGCCTTCGCAACTCGCGCATCGGTAGTTAAATAATTTTTGTAATTATGAAAGAAGCCATATTCAAACCAAAGGGTAAGCAAACAAATTCGCACATTTGATTTTCAAAAATGAATCTTAAATAACATGAACTTTCGTATACAATCAGAACTTGAAAATGCGCATTTTTGAGGTCAATTAACACCATAAAATCGTCCAGAGATAAGATATTCGCCATTGTCCGTCCATCCTCCATTTTAAAATGCTCTGTTTCGATGAACTGGTTGAGCTTTTTTAAATTAAGGACAAATCTGTAAGTTCCTTTTGAGTTTTGAATCAAAAATCAAGACGAAACGAACTGGTGTCGAACCGGTGAACAAGGTCGTATAGCACCCATGTCTCAAAGCTCCTTCACAACTTTCCTCATCTTTGATATAGATTGTGATCATTGAAGAATAGGGGTAGTTAGAACCCGATCCTTTTGTATGGGAGGTTCGATAAACTCAAGTTTGTACCCTTTAATACAATTTAAAACAAACAATCTGTGATCGATGCCCACACTCAAAGATGAAGTTTTAGACGTCCTGCTATTTCTGCGATTTCGAAGTGTTCTGGTTGTCCTTCTTGAACTTGAACTGATCCTTGTAGGTCTTTTTCGAGTCTTTTGTTTTGTAGGTCTGATGCGGGCGACCTCCTCTCAACCCCTGACATCGGTAGTTTCCCGACGACGATGCTTTTTGAGAGATCCTCTTTGTAGATAAACTACTCGACTGACTTACAATTTTCTGACTCGTTTTAGCGTAATTTTTCGTCGCCTTCATTTTTACTGCTAAATCAGCCCCAAACAGCATCGTATCCAGCTTCGACTCTTCCAGAATTTCTTTGTAAGCTTTGCCCATGTCTGGTTTGTTAAACATTCTTCGAGATTTTGAAGTTTGACACAAAAACATCTGTTAACAGCATTCCCGCATCCATCAGACATTGAAAAAATGTCTCCTCTTTTACCATCATTTTTTAGTAAAATAGATAATCCTTGACCAAGAGCTACTGCTATACACTCTTGAGTACCATGAAAGTATTTATCTCTATTTTTTGCTTTATCCGAGGGAGCAGCAAGGATTTCTGGATTCACCTTTGGAGCGACGACGAGACAGTCTCCTTTATATTTGTATTTTAACTCAATCTCTTAGCTTAGCTCTATCCTCCTTTTTTATATCCTTCTCAATCCAAAATTTCCAGCGAGCAATCAAATCTTTATTTAACTTGATTTCTTCCTCACATTCCACATATGGAAGCTCTCCAAGAACATGCCGGGCTTCTTCATTCAATATGATATTTTCCTCTAATTTATCCTTTCCTCCACTCTGATTTTCGGCTCGGTTCTTTTTCTCATTTTGATCTTTGTCCTCTAGATCTGAGTATCTACATGCTCACAGATATGGAACATATATAGACCATATATGGAATAGCTGTTTGCATATATTTTCTGTTTTCCGTGTGTGCCAAATATTGTTCCATATATATCCCGTATATGGCCCATACACGTTTCATATATGATTCACACCTGTTCCATATATGTCCCATGTATGGTTCATATCACTTCCATGTCTGTTCTATACATGCCCCATATCTGTTTCGTATATGTTCCATATATACCGTATATATGTCGCATTTATGCGATATTTATTTCACCACATCTAAATACTGAAGAAGTTATACTTCTCCCGTATAGTTCAAAGAGTACACAGCCTTTTGTTTTCAGGTTAGGGAGACAATTTATTGTAGTAGAGAACAAAATTTTTTATTTGTATTGCATAAATAAATAATTAATTATTTATATATTAATGTTCGAACACCTGATCATGTTCGAACGTGTTCAAACTATAAAATTTCTGAACTGTTCGAACATTTGACAGGCTTAAAAGTAATTAATTATATTTTCCAGCCTCTAGTTTTTAATAATTAAAAAAACTTTTATTGCTTACATATAAAGTACTAAATATCATTTCATTTTATTTCAGTGTATTCTTTATGACTATAATTCTGGTCCAATAGCTGATTCAATCGGCCAGTAAGTGTTACAATTTAATTTAATTCACGTTAATATACTTTATTTAATCTTCAATGCTTAAATTAATTGTAATAATGTAAGTAAACTTTGTTTAAAATTTTGAAAAATATTTATTACATAAACGAAATTAAAGTAGTAAGGTGAAATGTTACTTGATAACCTACTCAGAATGAACATAACCTCCTTAATAATACATATATTTAAATATATTGTAAAATAAAAATTGATTTAAGAAAAACGCAAAGTACGTCAACAACAAAATGACTTGAATTATCTTAACATATTAAAATTTTAAAATATATTTAATTTATATTTGACAATGTTACACATTGTAGGAGATAGATGGCACTACTCCAAACTGTAATTATAATTATTTATATTTTAAAATTACAATTAATATAAACATTTTTTCATGGGGTGGTGGCAAACCATTGTATCGATTACCCTGCTACCGAACTTTTTAGTGACTAACATTTCACACTTCATGATATACTATATACTATCGAAATTATTTCCTTAGATATTTAGAAAAATATATGTAAGATATTAAATTTCGTTATCTTGCACTAAACTCTTTAATTATTGAAATATTAATTAAGCTTCAACATTTTCAGCGCCATCGGTGAAGAATACGAGATTAAATTAAAAAACTGTTTATTGGAACATAATATAGCATTTGTTGATGAAGAATATTTGAGATCCAGGGGGTATGATAAAACGCCAGATATCAAATTGGAAGTGCCTATTGCAGTAGATGGTATCGTGATTAATTGGATTGAATCGAAGGCACGTTTCGGCAGTATTTCTGTACACAAAGATTATGTAAAGAAACAGCTTCGTTCTTATTGGAATCGTTTTGGCCCAGGACTTATTATATATTGGTTTGATTTTGTAGATACTTTGAATCAAAAAGAAGAAAAACGTTTTATTATTATGAATCATTTTCCTACAAATATTATTCAGCTTAAATTGTGTGATACAAATATATCTTTAATATGAATAATACAATGAGAAAAGAAAACGTCAATTTTTAATAAAAATTTTATATTACATTTATATTGTACTTATTACATACCTTTATATAGTAAACTAAATCATTAATAAAACTAACAAAACAAATTCATTAAGAAATCGGTTTATTAAAAATTGTAAACCTATGTAGTTTTGTACAATTTGACATATTCTATTCCTGAAATTTTGGTAAACTATGTTGTAACTGGTTTATGAGCAATATAGAATAGCGACATTATAACTGGTTGATAAGCGACATAGGGTAGAGACACTGAATAGCGACGTCTAGTGTACAAATCATAAAGTAAAACTTTTCTCATTAATTAGAATTTAGTTTATTAAAATTTGAAATGCAATAGATTTTAAATTTTAATATTCTTTTTTCTCCGTGTTATGGTGTTTTCGGGCGTTCAATCAAGATTAATTTTGGATGAATTGAGAGTATGTCTAGAAGAACACATGTTCGTGAGGTGACTTATTACTGCGAGAAAGAGTCAAGAGCGCGTTCTTATAATGGTTTGTAAGTGTATCATTGCCGATGAAGTCTGTATATTATATTATTTATCAATGAACATATATTACACTGAGAAAAAAATACAAGATTTACTTTTACCACAAATATTTTTAGTTACAGTAATTAAAAAACATTTAGACCAATATATTTGGTTTTCTTAAATAACAATTTTGGTCAGCAAAAAGAAACAAATTTTTAGTTATTACATCCAAACATTTTTCTCCATGTATAAGCTTATTAGAGACAATCAATTTTTTCAGGATCACCAAATATAATTTACAAAAATAAATTCATTTTACATATAATGAAGAAACGGTGATAAAGTCAATATTTTTTCAACAGAAATCACTCTAGTAAATGTCATAATGAAACACCCATAAATTAAGAAATTGAGGGTGCGTTCCCGAAATATAAGGTTCATGAGTATATATATTGTTACTACAGGGTGGTTGGTTTCTTGTTGCCACCAATTTATATTACGATAGTTGGACTGCTGGAGTCGTTGTTCCTCGAGGGCTTATTTAATAATTTGTACATTGGTTTAAGTTGCTTTTATTCTTCTTGGTTACAATATAAGTACGTAGATAGATTTCTCCTTTCACGATTATGATTGATTCTAGACTTAATCTCGACGCGTCCACCTCTTACTAATTCTCAATTGTTTCTCCGTTTAATTCTACATTGTGACTGACTATTGCTGCCCTTTCGAGCCTCGCTTTTATATCTAACTAGACAAAGACAAAGATTTCTTATCGCTATTGAAAGTCGTTATATTACGTGGCTTTCTACGAACCCTTGATCCGTTCATTTTTCGGTTTTATTTATATTTCGTTTTATATTTCATTTTGTGGTGACTTAATTTTACCGCCTGGCTCCACATTGGTATGTTACGATTGTAACAATATACATATACAAGGATTGCAAGTGGTGTATTTGAATACCTACCACTTTTTGGGTGACAAGGTAAGTCCCCGAAATCAAATTCAATTTAAATATTTTTAAAACGTCAGTGGGAAATTTAAAATTACTTCTTGAAAATGCATTTTCAACTAAGCATCTAAATAGTTGATGAAACTATTTTCAAAGGATAACTTTTTGAGAAAAGTTATAATACATAAAAAATTAATTTAATAAATTCTAAATATGTTTAACTTTTGATGTACGTTACGTTTTTTTTTTTTTTTTTTTTTATTAATTTCTATTTTATAATATATTTTAAGATATGTTATATTAAGAAGGCTATGTCAAAGAAAATTAATATTAAAAAGAATAAAAGAGTTGAATATTTTAAAACATTTTATTTTATTACTATACATAACTTATTATTATCTGTGCATATAATAATCTATTGCTGTTGAAAATGCTGCAAATCCAGCTGCGCCTACAATTCCTGCTTTCATTCCAGCTAAAAAAACATTTTGCCTATAATTTTTACAACATAAAATATGAAATAATGTAAAAATATTATTATTATTATTTTCTCACCTCTCAAACCAATTAATCCGCCTGTCAATCCACCAGCATATGTTCCATTCTTCCAATCACTTTTACCTCGATACTGCAAGAAAAAATTTCAAGTAAAATCTAACTTTTAATATTAGTTGCGCAACCAAGTTCCGACTATTTGTCAATAGATGGCTCTAACAGTAAGTGCTGGTCGATTTCGATATATTCAAACGTCATGAACCAAGCTTAGTGGCGTATTCGGAAAAGATTTTCATAAAATATTTTTGATGTTTCATTTCTCTCTTTCAAGTTATCATTAAATGAAAAAGAAAAGAGACAAATTCTCACAAAATATTATAATGTCAATTTCCGAATACGCCATAGATGTATGATAAACAAACCGCTTTAACACATTAGTGATTTTGTTTTGGTATCATATACTTTTGGTTGTGTGAAAATGGCTGATTTTGTGCCAAATAATCGTTATTTGCGGAATGAAATATTCATTTCCTTATTTCAATTGACGAAAACAGTGGCTGAAGCGCATCGTGAGCTGCAAAAAGTTTACAGAAATGCTATTCTAAGTGAAACAAAGTACTGTGTTTCTGTCACTTCAAAGACTGTGATTTCGATGTTTTCGATGTCTTCCGCGAGAAGGAAGATCAAACCTTCGAAGACAGTGTCGAAGAACGCATCGCTCAATAAGGATCCGTACCAAACGCAAGAAGAGCTTGCTTCAGCATAAGGGGATACCCACCAAGTCATTTCCAAATGATTGCATTCTTGAGAATGATTCAAAAGTAAGAAACTTGGGTTCCTTATGTAATGAAGCCAAGGGACGTTAAACGTCGCTTTTTCGCTTGTGAACAACTGTTCCAACGACAAAAAAGAAAGGGTTTCTTCATTACATTGTGACAGGTGATGAAAAATTGATTCATTATAGCAACCCAAAGAGAAGAAAATCATGGGGACTGTCTGATCATGCTTTTACAATATCGACTCGGCCGAATATTCACGCTACGAAGGTTATGCTGTGTATTTAGTGAGACTAGGTTGATTTTATTTATTATGAGCTGTTGAAACCGAAACAAACCACCACTGGGGAACGGTATCGAATTCAATTGATGTAACTGAGCCGAGCACTGCGCGAAAAACGGCCACAATAGGAGTAGAGGCATGAAAAAGTAATTTAACAGCATGACAACGCTCGGCCTCACGTTGCCAAACTCGTTAAAGCCTACTTGGAAACGCTCAAATGAGAAGTCCTACCCCACCCGCCATATTCCCCAGATATTGCGCCGTCTGAATATTATTTGTTCCGTTCGCTGGCACATAGTTTAGCTGATTTGCAGTTATGCTCATATGAACACATTAAATAATGGCTTTATTTGTGGGTAGTCTCAAAAGACGAAAAAATTTATCATAACGATATTCGAACTCTGCCAAAAAAATGAGAATAAGTTGCAGCTAGCGATGGGTAATACATTGAATAATTCATTTGTAACCATTCTTTCACAATAACTTTGCATTTTCTTAAAAAAAAAAAAAAAAACAGAGAACTTAGCTGCGCACCTAATGTTATACATCCATTTTTAAAAAAACAAAGCTCAGTGTGAAATTTTAGTTATCTCCATTCCATCCATTCTCAAAAAAATAACCCTAGTAAAATGATAAATATATTGCCAATATATAGAAATTACTATGTACTTCCAATATATTGTAAATGTACTAACAATATATGGTTAATATAAAAAAATATAAAAATTTATTTCACTCCATCTTACAAGCTTTTTAATTATATAAGCCTGAATAACGAATTCGAACATTCATATATACCCGTTCAAATTGATGATTTAATGAAGAAAAGCCCACTAAACAAGGCTTAAAATCTGTGTTCCAACACTTACCAAACAGACTTGCCTTCACCACTATACTAATACATTAGGCTAAAAGCACACTGAAATATAATAATACTGGTAGGTGCACTCCGTATGCCGGCCAATAAGTGGAAAACGGTCAAAACCAGACTGTGTTTGTTGGTACATGCTATCTCTTTTTGGCTGTTTTGCGCTTGCGCAGTGATACGATGCATAGCAAGATAAAAAAGTTACTTTGTTTATATTATGGTAATGTTGAACGGTGGGATTTAACTAATATACAATAAAATCATATTCGCGTAATGAAATAGTTCACATTTGTTGAGTTAAAGTTTGCAAAACTGTGTAGCATCCATATATAAATATTTCATTTCATAGATATGTATATATTAACTGCCTTTCTTTTAGCTTTCATATATAATAAATATATAATAAATAATATATTACTGAAAATATTAATAAAATTTAACTAACTTTGATTTTCCATTTACAATTAATTTTGTTTATTTATAATCAAATACAAATAGATAATAATATGAAATATTTTAATTTTAAAAAAATTAATAAATATTACTACACTATTTATTAAAGCAGAATGCTATATTCAATAGGCATGAATGTAATATTTTTAAACAATATTTAATTCAAACATTTTTGAGATATTACATAAAATACTAAGGAAATATTTATAAAACATTAAATAATATCAAAAAATGTTATTTGTTATTAGAGATATTTCGTAAATAATTATTAAGAAAATATTATAAGATATTTGATTATTCATTATAATTATTAATTTATTTATATATTGTATTATTTCCACTTCCAATAACAAGTTTACATAGTAAACGACATTTCATGTCTTACTTATTTGTTTCATTGTATTACAGATATAATTAATTTCATTAATTCAATTAACTGTACATTAAAAAAGTTAATTCATATAACAGCGAGAAAAAATGCCAAACTGACTTTGGTTTCTTTGTCTGACCCGTTTTTGTCATATGAAGAATACACGTTCCAGTTATATTATATTCCAGTGTAAAAACATTACAACAATATAACAATATCATTTGACAATATGAAGAATATATGAATAATATATTAGCAAATTTTGCCAATATATGGGAAATACATTATGAATACATGGGATTATAGTAATGCACTCGACTTTCACACATTTGCTTTTCACTTATTTTCCCTTCCACATATTTGCTTCTTTTTCTTCCATATATTTGCTGAAATTTGACCAATGAGAAAAAAGCACAAAACCCGCCAAATTTCAATAAGATTTAAAGCAATGAAATCGAGTATTGCAATAGCGCAGTGACTTCTGCGCCAGAAAAGCAAATATGTAGAAGTTTCCGGTTCCAATAAAAGCAAATGTGTGGAAGTCGAGTGTATATGGGCAATATGTAGGCAATATATTTATTAGTAAGACTATATTTGTCCAATATATTCTTCATTTTACAAAAGAAAGCTCAATGTTAAGTTGCAGTTGGATAAAGTGAAAATGAATTACTAGAGTGCATTCAAATTAGAAAAAAATCAATATATCAAAATGTTTATTTCATTATAACATTGAATTATTGAAGAATCAATCCATCAATGCCAAATTTTGGACAAAATGAAATTTGGATTAAAAAACACATCGATGATCTATGGGCACTGAAATATAAGTATACTGGAATGCACCCTGTCTATAGAAGAGCAGGTTGTTTTGAGCGAATGAAAATAGCTAGAACTAAAAAAAAAAAAATAGAAAGAAGAAGTTCATTTCAGTAGTTTCAATCAGTTATTGGTTCAGTCAGTCACCACATCTAATTTGGACTACTGAAACTACTGAAATGAACTTCTTTTTATTTTTTTTTTTTTTGTTCTAGATGAAATAAACATTTCGATATTGATTTTTTTATAATTTGAGCATACTCCAGTAATTCATTTTCACTTTATCCAACTGCAACTTCACATTGAGCTTTCTTTTGTAAAATGAAAAATATATTGGACAAATGGATTGATACTTTGATTATATGACACACTGATAATTTAGCATTTTGATAATTTAAATGCACCCTAAATGCATGGGAGAATTTATATAGCAGTTTAATATTTTTGTGTTTATGAAAATCATTTCAAGGACAGCAAGACAATTGAGTACAATAAAATCAACGATTATAATTGGGAAAATCTGTTGAATTTCATTGAAAGTATTATCAATCTGCTGCATAGTTGAAATTCGTTTAATATATAATTCATTTTTGTTTACCGATTCAATGGCACATTCTATTCCCGAAAATACTAAGCCAACAACTGCAAAATTTTTTGCATATCCTAAAGTTGTGGTTTTCATTTCCATAAAAATTTCACGAGCAGTTTGTTGCTTTTCTATGGCTGTAACATTTGGATTTACACTTGAAGAAAATAATCCAATTGCTGCTCCCAAACCATATCCTGCAAAAATTATATTTAATTTTAATTACTAATATTATATTTCTTATAAAATATCTATTATAAAGAATAATTTAATTTTTTTAATAAATTAAGTATAGAAACGTTATTGATACCTAAAACACAGCTCATTAAACTTTTAAAGGCACAACTTTCTATTACAGATTCAATCATTTTTTCTTCATTCGTTTTTATAATGACTTGCCCCATAACACTGGGAATAAATATGTTCGTCCTTTTCTTCCATGGATCAACCATAAAATGTTCAGCAATTATATCTAATTCCTTATCACTAACGTCAACTTTTTTTATTTCTGTATTCATTTTTATATATGATATTCTGAAATTTAATACATACACATGTAATATTAAGTATAACAACATTAAATAAATAAATTACTTATTAAAATAAACCAAATAACACTGATCAAAATTTTTAGTGTTATATACTGAAATGAAACATGAATGAGTCAATTATTATATATTATTTATGTACAAAATTACTGTATCCAATTTATTATTATGCATTTTTTATTTCATTATTTAAAGCTAAATAAAATTATTAGTTAATTTTAAATTTGAATTATTAAATTTAGAAACAAAACATGAATTTTTCAACAAACTTAATTCACATATAAATGTAATTTCATAATTAATGATATTTTATCCGGAAAATAATACAAAGAAATGATTAAATTAAGTTATATAAAATTACATCTTTATGACAATTTAAAAGAAATAAAAAATATGCAGGTATAAATACCTGTACACTTAAAAAAAAACAACAAAAGTAATAGACAGATATTCTTTAAGTTTAAAATATTAAAATTTTTCATACTAATAAAAGAAATTCAATAGCTTGATAACATTTACAAGAAATATTTATAAAATAATTATTTAAAATTTTATAGTATTGTATAAAAATGGAAAAATAATTTTATTTATTTATTTTTAAAAATCTTAATAACTTACTACGCTTTATTACACAACTTTAGTGAAAATATTTCTATAACAATTTTTGTAAATTATTGAAAAACTCCAAATGTAACAATATCGGTTTTTCAGGAATTTAAATTTTATATTAAGTTAATTATCTGAGTAATTTTTTCTAAAACAAATTTCTGATTTTTTCTACAAGGTTCTTTTCCAATTTCTTCTACAAAACTCCAAAATTGTAGCAAATTTTGAGAATTCCCTAAAAGTTCTAAATGTTCCAAATAAAAACAAACAACTTTTTAGTTTTTCTGTTTTTCAAAGAAATTTTTCTCAACGTGGTGATCAGAAATAAACATAAAAATGAGATCAGAAATAAATTTTACAATTATAAAATTATAAATGAATTCTTTAATTATAATTTAGTAATTATGAATTTAATTTATAAGGATTTTTAGTTTTCATGTTCTATTGATTATATCTTCATAATAAAAGTCACTTTTTATTGCTATATGCAAATCTAATTTATATATAGTATACAGTAATTTTTAATACTTAGAATACCAATATATTATACATTTAAAAATAGTGATCATAAATATCGGACAATAATTTTATTTCAGGATGAACGAGGTTAGGTAACCTATGCTGTTCCCAAACTAGATGAAATAATTCAAAATAACTACCAAATCTTATAAACTAAAAACATTTACATTCATGTTATACAATTAAAAAGTAGACTTACCTTTTTATTTTTACTAGAAATAGTAAATTAACATTTATCAACCAAAAATAAAGTATTTAATACACAATGGAATGACATATTTTTTTTTTTTTTTTGGTATGATTATGGCTATTGAATAGCTACTCCGCATGTCACTGACAAAATGACATAATTTATATTATTTTGTTGTTATTGTTTTTGTTTTCTAAAGATAAAAAGGAGCTAATTGGTGTTATTTGCAGAAATGAAGATATTAAGCCGGATCTCATACTTGAAAGTGGTAACAAACCATTCAAAAAACTACTCCGGTTCAGTGATGCCAGACAAAGATACCAGATTCGGCTCCGGGGCAGTGATGCCATCGGGCCGTGCGGGATAAAATCCCGCTGCCCCCACCATGCACCTTCTCCTCCGCGGGATTTATTCCCGCATAGGAGAATCAATAGAGAGAACTACAATATCGACAAAATTTCAGCGCCATCTGTCGTTATTTAGAAGAAGCGCTTGTTCATTGTCCTTCTTTGTTCTTCAATTGTTGGACTATTTTATTTTAATGCTAGCAATTTTTTTTTTTTT